>APFE030430235.1:35248-74065 GCA_000404065.3 Pinus taeda | reverse complement strand
ATTTTTGAATGCATAAATAGATTAAACAACGTAAAAAAAACCCCTAAAACACTACATTTAAACAACTTAAACTCAAGTTTTTAAAAATCTCTTTTGAAATTTTGCTTAAGAATAAGTTAGACTAAGTCAATTATTACTAAAAATATTCCATGAATATTTTATAAAGGTTAATTCCTACCATCTACTTGTTAATTTTTTATAATTAAATTAAAATTTTTGAAAACTCTATTTTAAAATAGTCATGTCTATTGATGCAAATAGTAATAGTGCAGTTTAATTTTATTATGTTTTGTACCTTTTCATATAGATTTAGTAATGGTTTTTTTGTGTGGTTAAACAATAGTTTTTTCTGGTTAAAACCATAGTTTTTATTATTAATTGTTGTCATAATGCTTAAATAGAGTGGATTAAATTTAGCATTGATTTTTTTTCTAAGATCTTATAGATAAATTTCATTACTCATACTTTTGAATTCCCAAAAAATCTTAAAGGATTATTGAATAAAAAATTTACATATACACATGGAAAAAATCATACAAAAATTAAACTATTAATTAATATTTCCTAATGTTATAATCTTGATGGTGAAAAGAAAATGTAAAAAATCATTGAAAATAAAAAGATTGATTTATACTTATAATTATTATTCTATTTATCTTATAATTAATTATGTCTATGTGAATGTTAATTATTATTAAATATTTATTATATTTATTTTTAAAGTATTATATAATTTAAAAATGAAAATTTATAAAATCCCTAAAAAATTATTATTTATTTATAAATCATTTAAAAAATATTTTAATAAATACAATATAATAGAAATTTAAAGCTGAGCAACTGTGTAAACAAGTCATCATATTTTTTATGTAAAAACTAGTTATCATAATTTTTTTTTTTTTTTTATAAAAAAAATACATTTCTAAACGACACAGCCAAAATTATTATGTGAAACGAATATATCAATCCAATAGAATTACAAGATTCACAGAAATTATATTGAACACAATAATATATTTAAATAATGGTTTCAAATTATAAACCATGTATAACTAAAAGAGATTAAAAAAACTATTAAGAACACAATAATTTATTTAAATAATTGTTTCAAATTATAAACCAGGTATAAAGGTTTAAGTACTCTAAAATAAATAAAGAGTTTTTTTAGTGATTAAACGTTTCCAAACAGTTACTCAATCACATTTTTGGAAGGAACAATATATTATTTATAAGTCCAATAATAAGTTAAACTATAATCATATTAAATATATTAATGTGGTTGATATAGGTGAAGGATTTATAAATATAACAAAAAAACTATTGTAACACAAAGAATGCTTTATCAATATGAACATTTACATGATTAACCATGTATAAAAAGGTTATTGGTCAAATTTAACTTGAACAAAAAAAATTACACATCTTATTGTAAAATGGTTCATTTTGCTAATTAAATTTGTTTATATATTAATTTCCCCATCTAATTAGAATATGAACTTAATAGAATTGGAATAATCTCAAATCCTTAGGAAATTGGTGGGCCCCAAGCCATGTGCAACCAATATAATTTAATTTGAGAAAGAAAGAATTACACATCTTATTATAAAATGGACCATTTTGTTAAATAAAATTTATTTATATATTAATTTCTCCATCTAATTACAATATGAACTTATTAGAATTGGAATAATCTTAAATCCCTAGAAAATAGGGGGCATGGAGCGAAGTGACATGAATCTAATTTTTGAAATTTATTAAAAGTTAATGCAACCTAACAAAGTATATAACGCACTACAATTGTTGTTAACATGGAGCGAGGTGGCATGAATCTAATTTTTGAAATTTATTAAAAGTTAATGCAACCTAACAAAGTATGTAACGCACTATAATTGTTGATAAGCATTAAAACTAAACATATGTTGAGCAAAACAAATCACATTAAGCTAGAAAAAAAAATTCTTCAATAATTATTTGAAGAAATATATATGATCTTTTAAAGAATAACTATGACTAATATCAAATGAATTCCCTTCTATATTTTTCCAATACTTATAACAAAAATATATATAAAATTCTAAAAAATAGGGAATATCAACTGAATTCCCTTCCACATTCTTCCAATACTTATAAAAGAAAGGTGGTGTAAAGAGAATCATAACAGGGAGGGTATCACAAAATTTTTGGACGGAGGAAAAATTGGAGTTGGAGCACATACTTGTTAGAAGGTAGCATAGAAGTTTCAAATAGTATCCTATATTCTAATTAAGCCATAAAACAAATATTTCAACTGAGTATATGTGACTGTGAATATACGACTCGAGCCATTCATAGCTTGGATGAACGGTTGAAAAGTTTATGGTTCGAAAGGAAACATAATATTCGTGCGGAGCCATAAAACCTTGAACCAAAACATAAAGAATTTATAGATTGAAACATGCTACTCTCATAACAAGTTAACAATTCTTTAACTTATTGTTAGTAGTCATGAATATTATGTTACGAGTCAAGAATATTAATGGTAAATTTTACCTTTGGCCGTTTGTGTAAAAGAAATCAAGATCTTGGATGTCTTGTAAAAGAATACTTGGATGTCTGGTAAAAGAATACAAACAAGAGTTTGAGAGACATTAATGATTATAATTTCTAAGAAATAGGAAAGAGGGATTCACATTAATTATTATAATTTCTCAGAAATAAGAAAGAGGGGATTCATAAAATAAAATTCTTATTTCCTTAAATTACGCTATAACCCATGTTTACGCTATAACCCATGTTTAAAACTCAAGAAGACATGATTAGCATACAAAAGAAATAAGGGTGCAAAGAAATGAAACCTTTCTTAGTCTCGATACGAGGGTTTTTAGACCCAAAATTTTATAATCATAGCAATAGATGTAAAAAAAGGTTTTTTAAAACCATTCACTACATAAATAGAGAAATTATTTGAAAGGAAGAATGGAGATGTTGAGGAGAAATTTGATGACTTAAACCCTAAAACAAAACATATAAATAAAAGATGTAGCGATAAGGGAAAAGGTCTGATAGGCGGGACAATGTCTGTGTCCACGACATGCTTGGTGCTAAAGTAACATTGTGTTTGTCATCTGAAACCCTACAAGAAATATTTGTACTACAAAACCAAAAAGCCAAAAAGGTATTTATGCTGAATTCCCTTTCTTTAATATGTTAAAAGTCGAATGCAATATCTCGAACTCTATATACCAAAAGGGAAAATGACAGAGAAGGTGAAAATTTCCTCCCAAGCATTACGGTGTTGAAACCCTACGATTGATCACATTCGAAGTTCTCTTAGGAACATGTAAATCCCCGTTAGGTGATGTTTCAAATATTTTCTGTTTGAAATTGTGTGGAAACTCCAAAACCCCCCAAAGTAGAGGCGTTTCATCGCTTAAAGTTAAAAACCACAAACATTTGCAATCAAGGCTACAAACATCAAAATAAATGTATACATTGTATTACATAGAATTCTTTCATATAATAAGGGTATGAACATATATTATAACTTATAACTATTAATAAATGATGGAATAATAATTAGGTTAGAATCAATAAGGCATTTTCTATTGGAATTGGTCATTTTAACTTTTTGATGGTCTAAAATGCTTCTGCATTAGCCATTCCATCAATAAATGAAATTAAAAGCTATAATTTCATTTCATATTTAAAGTAGGTGTTTAAAGGCTAGTTGAATTAATTTTTTTACTAAAAAATGATTAAAATTTTAGCCTATCTCTCATTTATCTCAACCTATAAAAATTGACAAAAATAATATTAAAAAATAAAATAAAAGATATATGACACAATATAGAATGGAACCAACCTTTTTCTTCCATATGCCCAAAGTGGCACATGAAGTTATCCCATCATTTAGTCATGAAAAGCTTGACTCTCCTCCACTCCTGGGACAACGTACTCCAAATCCACTACTTCAATTCAATAATTCAAATCGAATTGGTGTTTACAAAATGGATGGGACCTTGTGGGATCAGCCGATTGGCTTTTAGAGTGGGCTTTCATATGGCATGAAAACTTCAAGCCGTATTCATGTCCTTCTCTTCTTTATGAGATGTTTCCAACAAGCAAAGTGTTTCTTTGGCCAGGAAGGAGCAAGCCAAGTTTTATATACTTAGTCATATATCGCCTTACTAGTCTTGTGTTGGGATATTGGCTTTTAGAGTGGGCTCTCATATGGCATGAAAAATTCAAGCCGTATTCATGTCCCTCTCTTCTTTATGAGATGTTTCCAACAAGCCAAGTGTTTCTTTGGCCATAGAGGAGCAAGCCAAGTTTTAAATACTCTATCATAAATCGCCTTACTAGTCTTGTGTTGGGATATTAGGTTTAGTTAGATTGTCCATGAAAGAGTGTATAATTATAATATATATATTTTTTTTTTTGTAATTATAATATATAAAGGAGGCTCAGGAACATCAAATCATGAGAGTGACTTTCAGTAATGAAAGGTTACAATATTAGACTTTTACTATATTCTAAGCTTTTCATGATTTGGTAGACATTGATGCTAACCAACTTGATTATATTTAATATGTTTCTATTTTGCAATATTTATTGTATTTTAGTTTTAGTTTTAATTTTAGTGATTAATTTAAATTTTAAGTGTTGGAATGGCCTTGATTTTAATATATTTTTGTTCTATCTATTTATCATATATTTTTTATAATTTAATAGTTAGTACCATTTCTAACTGAGCATGTGTTGAAAACACCAATAATTATTATTTTTCTACTGAAATAAATTAATCCAACACAATAATCCAATAGAATCTAATTGTTTTTGTTTCTTTACCACATAAAGAAAACTACATACTTTACTTGCTCCGCCCTGGCCAAAGTAACACTGAGCTTGTTGGAAACATGAGGTGAATACTAATCTTGAACTTGTCATGTCATATGAGAGTGCACTCTGAAAGCCAATAGACTCCCACAAGTTCCCATCCATTTAGCAAACACCAATTCGATTTGAATTATTGAATTGAAGGAGCCGATTTGGAGTTTTTTTGATCACGCAGTCCCAAAGTCAAAACTCCATGCCAGTCTACTAGCTTCTCTTCTTTTTCAAGCAATCAGGTCGCTCACCGAGTCACCTCAATAAAGCTGGCAGCCTGCTAAATAATCTTTATTTTCGGTCGTAAGATTTTGTGGGATATCATGAAATTTTCCTCCGTGGCTTATGCGATGTTATAGGGTATTAAGGTTGCTTATAATGATGTTATATTTTATAAATTTGTCGTGTGTAGCTAACAATATATGTATATGTATGATATCATTAACATAAAAAAAATTCACGTAGGTTAATTTATGTGAGTTATAAATAGGTTTGGTTACACTATTTTGATTTAATATTATTGATATATTATTGTTTTGAGGTTATTTTGATTTAATATTATTGATATATTATTGTTTTGAGGTTTTTGAGATTTGTATGGTATGTAGAGTTTTTTTTTTTTCAATGAAACATGGCATTTATAATTGTTAGAATTTTCGAGCCATCCACACTATTAATATATGTTAAAAAAATATTCAAAATATTTATATATATTTAATTTTAATTATATTTTTTCAACCATTTTTAATTAATATGAAAATTAAAATTTATTTTTAAAGTTTTTTTATAATTATTAATAAAATGTTTTATTTACAATGATTATTATGACATAATATAATTTATTTACAAAATAGATTTTTTCACCAAAATCTCGTAAAATATTTTCAAGAAAGGAAGTGATTTTTTTGTTGGTTAAAATGTATTTTTGAATGCATAAATGGATTAAACACCCCCAAGAAACCACTAAAACACTCAAGTTTAAATAACTTAAACTCAAGTTTTTAAAAAGATCTTTCGAATTTTGCTTAAGAATAAGTTCGACTACATTGAATTATTACTAAAAATATTCCATGAATAATTATAAAGGTTAATTCCTACCATCTACTTATTATTTTTTGATAATTAAATTAAAATTTTAGAAAACCTTATTTTAAAATAGACATGTTTATTGATGCAAATAGTAATGGTGTAGTTTAACTTTATTATGTTTTGTAACTTTTCATATAAATTTAGTGATGTGTTTTTTGTCTCGTTAAAAGCATAGGTTTTTTTTTGGGGTTAAAATCATAGTTTTTTTTATTTAAATTGTGTTTTTAAATGCATAAATAGATTTAACATTGAAAAATAAATTTAACATTGAAAACTTTTTCTAACACCAATTAGGTAGATTTCATAACTCATACTTTTGGTTCCAAAAAAGATTTAGAAAATTTTGGATAAAATTTACAAAATATTCCCACTTAATCATACAAAATTTAGACTATTAAATTAATAATTATCCTAAATGATATAATGTGATGGTGCACAAAGAAAATGTAAAAAATCATTCAAAATAAAAAGAGTTATTTACCTTATCATTATTAATGTCTATCTAGCCTTAATTATTTTTAAATAGTTATTATATTTATTTTTAAAATTATAATTTAATAAAATATTATTAAAAAATTTTATTAGTTTATCTGTGAATCATTTAAAATGTTATTTTATAATACAATATAAATATTAGAAATTTAAAGCTGCGGGAATTATCTATAAAACAAAAAGTCATCACGATTTTTATGTAAAACAAGTCATTATGATCTTTTTTTTACAATTATGATTTTTTTTTTTTAAACTAAGGTACATTTCTAAACAACACATCCAAAATTAGTATTTAAAAAAAATATATTAATCCAATAGAATTAGAAGATTCACAAAACTATATTGAACACAATAATATATTTAAATAATTGTTTCAAATTATAAACCATGTATAACTAAAAATTTAGGTGCCATAAAATAAATGGAGTGTTTTTAGTGATTAAACATCTCCAAAAGAATTAGAAGATTCACATAAACTATATTGAACACAATAATATATTTAAATAATTGTTTCAAATTAAACCATGTATAACTAAAAGTTTAGGTGCCATAAAATAAAAAGAGTATTTTTAGTGATTAAACATCTCCAAAAGAGTTGCTCAGGAAAAAAAATGATTATTTAAAGTCCAATAATAATAAGTCAAACAAAGTTGAATTTTTATTTAATAAATTAGTATAACCACATTTAATATATTAATGTGGTTGATATAGTTAAAGGATTTATAAATATAACAACAAAAAAATATGCAACATGAAGAATTTTTTATCAATATAAATATTTACTCAATTAACGAGGTATAAAAATGTTATGGGTCAATTTTAATTTGAGATGAAAGAAGGAATTATACAAGTTATTGTAAAATGGTTCATTTTTCTAATGAAAATGTGTTTATATATTAATTTCTCCATCTAATTAGAATATGAACTTAATTGAATTGAAATATTCTCAAATCCCTATGAAATTAGTGGGCCTAGAGCCATTGAAACCAATATAATTTAATTTGAGAAAAAAAATAATCACACATCTTACTGTAAAATGGACCATTTTGCTAAATAAAATTTATGTATATATTAATTGCCCCATCTAATTATAATATGAACTTATTAGAATTGGAATAATCTCCAATCCCTAGGAAATTGGTGGGCATGAATCTATTTTTTTTAATTTATTAAATGTGAATGCAACTTGAACAAACTATGTATCACACTATAGTTGTTGGTAAGCATTAAGACTAAGCATATGCTGAGCAAAACAAAAGTCAACTAATACTAATACACCTTAAGTTGAAATAAAAAATCTTCAACAATTACTTAAAGCAAAAATATATATAAACCTCTAAAGTATAAATATGTGAATAAACAACTATAGCTAATATCAGATGACTTCCCTTCCTTATTCTTCCAATACTGATAAAAGTTCAGAGAATCACAGGAGGGAGGGTATCACAAACTATTCAGACTGAATAAAAACTTTGAACTGAGACTACTTATACTTATAAAAGTGCAGAGAATCACATGAGGGAGGGTATCACAAAATTTTCGAACTAAGTAAAAACTTTGAATTGGAGTCGGAGCACATACAGTAGAAGTTTCAAATAGTATCCTATATTCTAATTAAGCCATAAAACAAATATTTCCATTGAGTATATGTGACTGTGAATATACCTTGGGGTCTCGAGCCAATCCTAGCTTGAATTACCTGTGGGAAAATTTAGGGTTAGAAAGGAAACATAATATTTGTGCGCAACCATAAAACCTTGAACCAGAACATAAAGGATTTATAGATTGAAACATGCTAATCTCATAACAAGTTAACAAGAACTTTAAATTATTGTTAGGAGTCAAGAATATTAATGGTAAATCTTACCTTGAGCATTTGTTTCATAGAAATCAAGGTCTTGGATGTCTTGTAAAAGAATACATACATACAAACAAGAGTCTGAAACACATTAATGGTTATAATTTCTAAGAATTAAGAAAGAGGGGATTCATAATATAAAATTATTATTTCCTTCAATTAGGATAACCAATGTTTAAAACTCAAATATTGAGTTACAGACATGATTAACATGGAAAAGAACCAAGGGTTCAAGGAAATGAAACCCTTTGTAGTCTGCATACTGAGGTTTTGGGACCCAAAATTTTATAATCAAGATAATAGTTGAAAAAAATGGTTTTTAAAACCCTACACTAAATAAATAGAGACATTATTTGAAAGGAATAATGGAGATGTTGAGGAGAAATTTGAGGACTTAAACCCTAAAAACACAAAATAAAAATAAAAGAATGTAGCGATAATGGAAAAGGAGGTATGATACCTCGCGAGAAAATGTTTGTGTCCATGACATGCCTGGTGCTAAAGTAATATGGTGTTTGTCATCTGAAACCCTAAAAGAAATATTTGTACTACAAAACCAAAAAGCCAAAAAGGTATTTAAGTTGAGAACCCTTTCTTTAATATGTTAAAAGTCGAATGCAATTTCTCAAACTCTATATACAAAAAGGGAAAATGACACAGAAGATGAAAATTTCCTCCCAAGCATTACGGTGTTGAAACCCTAGCAGTGATGACATTCGAAGTTCTCTTCCAAACATGTAAATCCTGGTTAGGTGATGTTTCAAATATTTTCTGTTTGAAATTGAGTGGAAACTCCGAAACCCCCCAAAGTAGAGGCGTTTCATCGCTCATTAAAAACCACAAACATTAGAAATCAATGCTACAAACAACAAAAGAAATGTAGACATTGTATTACATAGAATTATTCTATATAATATGGGTATGAACACATATTATAAATATTAAATACATGTTACAACTATTAATAAATGTTGGAATACAAATTAGGTTAAAACCAATAAATAAAATTATATATATATATAAATATAAATATAATTTTAAAATTTTAAAAATTTGATGATAATTTAATCCCTTGAAATGTATAGTGATATATTCATTATACATATGCATCTATTTATTACACATGTGATGTAGGAGCATCATTTCCTAGAATAATCGATTTTTGTTTAGAGTGAAAAGATAGCATGCATATGAGGGTATTAGGGTAGTACATTGAGACAAGTATTTGGATTCCACATTAATCTAGGGATTATAAATTACTCATTTGGATGATGAGTTGGAAAATTCAACGTTTCCAAATGTAAATAGCCTTAATCAAGTTAGGGAGTTAGGAAAAGAGAAATATGTTATCATCCTAGTTATTTTGATGTGTCCTTATAGTACAACAACAAAACTAGCTTGTTGTGGCAAATTCTGGGGTTGGTCGCGCATGGTCATTCAGGAGGCCTTGTTGGAAAAGAGGCCTCTCATTATTTGTAGATATATGTCCCATTGTATCTATATACATGTGTTCTATAATTAGAAGGCTTTTGTTGGTCAAGGGGAAAGGAAGGAGTAAAGCTTGAACAAATCTAGGGGGCTCATGTAGTAAGCCATTGTGATTTCCATTGTAAATATAATCTTCTATGTTAATGAAATCTGAAATTTCTAGCCATCATTACTAGTTTACTCTTCTATTTGGCCCATAAATGGTGGATAAGAACCTTGTTATGTTTTGTTGACTTTTAAATCCTTAATTTCCTTTAAGTGTCGAAATGATTGTCTTGACATGATTTAGCTACGAGAGATATTTCTTAGGGAACAAGAGGAATTTTAGGGATTAAAGATAATAGAGCTTGATGGAAGAACTTGGAAAATAAAAGCGTGAGGAAGGTCTTGAGAGGAGGAATGAAAAAAATGAGTTTGGGGGCTCAAAGTGAGATCCACTCAGAGAGGATCATAATGACTTTGTTGGGAGCATCTAAGGATGTAACCATCCTCATAAATATTTCTTTAGAAATAAAGTCAAATAAAGGTTCTTCCTGTGTGCATATTACATTTGTTTGAACAATATGTGCTAATTCCCTAATTGAGGGGCCAAGGGTATCTGTAACTCTTACTATAAGTGTCTCTGTGTTTAAGTGGTGCAATTATTTTCACACCATCAAGTGTTGGTGTTTGTGGACTTAAAATTGCATGGAGGTTATGGAACTTACAAAATGCCTAAGCTTTGTGACTAGAGACAAGACCATTTTTCTTAAGTCTTGACCATTTGGAAGAATTGTTTCCACAAAAACACAGAACTAGGCAATAGTTCAACCTTAAGAAGAGTTAAAGCCACAGAATGAGTTCAGACTAGAACATGATGAACCCCGACCAAGAGAAAGAACTACGAACATAATGGAACTCATTTGTAAATCTAGTTTCAACGCCCAAAAAAAAATGGAAGAAACCAACATCCAAACCTGTTGAATACCTTAAATAGACCCTATATAATTCTATTGTCGATGTTACAACACCCTAAAAAATTCATTGCACCCAAATTTTGGAGCCTACTTCACCATATTTTATTGTTAGTTTTTTCTGCATTTTTTTCCCTTTTTCTCCATATTTTGTGGTTAGGGTTACTTGTCACCAGTGAATTAAGTGAAGCATTTTCGCTACACTTCTCTGAAAACTTTATACTAACAAATGGAAACTCCACTGGTGTAGTAATTCATAACCTTGGTGATTACTATTCGAGATCATTTTAGAGTTTTTCCATCTATTTTAGCCCTCTCAATTTCTATTTTTATATCTATTCTATTTTCTAGAAAATTTTATGTTTATGTTGGGGTTTCGCATCTTTCTCTAGGTCACAGGTACAAGTTGGGCAAGAGATGCACAATATAGGTCTAATGTGCAGAGTGAGAGAAGTGGGAGAAAAGAATCATTTTTGTCCATTTAATTGTTCCCAACACACTTTTAAGCCAATAAATTATGCCTAGTACACTTCTCATGTTAAGTCCACACTTTGCAATTTTCCAAAAAAAAAAATCAGTTTTTTCCAGTTTTGCCATAACTGTTGCATGTGTGCTAGGAAGGGTTTCTATTATTTTTGAGCCACCTCTAGGTCTATATACACTTATTAGTTTCCCATTGAAAAATGAAAAATCTCCCTAGGTTTTAGAGTACACATTCTTTATTTGTAAGAGAATTGTTGAGTTGAGGAGTCTAGTGTGCAACATTTTCAAGTATTGTTTCTCAACATTTTTTCCACTATTTTGTTGTCATTTTAGATGGGTTTTAACAATAATTTATTCCTTTTATAATATTCTGTTGACTTTCCCCCTCAATATCCCCTTTTATATCATTGCTTTTGCAACTTCTTACCTATCCTTTTCCAACATTTTCACCTTTGTCGTTTGTTAGTTTTCTGCACCATTTTCAATAGATTATTGCCTTTAGATCCCAATACCTTAGACATTATATATTTTGGCCATTTTTTGTGTCCTTGTGTTTCTTATTTTCCCTCTTTTATTTTTTCTAATTGATTTCCTTCTTTAGTGGGGGGTTGTGTGCTTCAACTTGTTGTTTATTTACTATTCATTTTCAGTATTATTTACATTTTATGTAGTTTATCTTTAGCAACATTGGAATCATCAAAAAATGCTCAATTAACTCATCCACTTGACACATTTTTCACTGACACACACCCTAAGTAAACACGAGCTTGGTTAACACTGCTAAGACAAGACTTGAAACAATCCACCTTAGTAACTTAACTCACATACATTAAGTCCACTTGGGAAGCAGTGCTAAAATAATATTTGTAGTTAGGTGTGGGATCAGTGGGATAGGATTCCAATAGCACCCAATGATCACTTACATTGAGACATATCATGTTGACATATTAGGGAGCTTAAATTATTCACCATATCACGATCCAAAGCTGTAGTGTGTCACAAACCCGATTCAGAGGTAGTTAGGCTAGATCATGGTGTGAGCTATCCTCCTAGGGACTACCCAACCCGTGGTAGGGAATGATGTGTCGTGGTTCATCACCAAGGAGATGAAGACTCAACCAACCCCATGGGATGAAGGTAACATTAGTGGCCAATCTTAGGAAAACACCCTATAGGACTGGCTATGGGAAACTAATTGGTCCTCTACCCCACCTTTATCTAGACAACTCCCCTTGCAGAGATCGGATTTTGTCAAGTAAGTAGTCTCTTGGAAGGCCATATGAAATAGTAGAATTAGAAGTTGTTTGAGGATTTAGATCACCTTTAAGATAGAGGTCATTTTTTTCTTTTATAGGACGTCTTTTCTTGAATTAGAGTATCATATGATTATAGTTAGTTTACACTTGGCACCACTACACTAGGTGTTTTCTTGTTGTTTGTTACACTTTTATCCTATCATCATTCTTTAGTCTTCTGGTTCATATTCATCTTGACACCATTGTGCCCCCCAGAAATCTGTCACTGAGACTTCATGGCCTTCGCCCCTAGTTTCCTTTAGGACACCTTAACTCTTCTCATTGAGTTTAGACCCATCATCCTATTCCTCCATCGAGTCCCTATGCTAACTCTAGTTCTTCCTCTGACTCCACATATTCCCAACCCCGTATTGCCACAATTCTAGGCAGCAATGTGGGTCGTGGAAACCAAGGTGGTAACAATGGTTCTAACCAAGGTAATGATGCCAAAAAAAATCTACTAATATGGTGAATAACCCTCCCTTTCTTATTTATATGGTTGGATTAAGCCTCCCTAATTTTAGTTAGCTTATTAATGATCCTCTTCTCCATAACCCTAATTAGCCTCTTACATCTTCCAAGCTTGCTTCTGACATTCCCAAGTTTGAAGGTAATCATGGAAAATACCCCACCAATCATGTTCACTCTTTTCACATGTGATGTTCATTAAATTCCATCACTAGAGACTCCATTCAGCTTCATCTCTTCCATTGCACCCTAACTGGAGCTACTGCCAAATGGTATGTGGACCAACCGCATGCCTCCCATTCTACCTTTGTGACTGTCACCAAATATTTTCTTTCTTATTTCTAGTTACCTCTCCGATACGACACAGATACATAACTTTTGACCTCTTTTCATCAAGCTTCTACCACTCATCTTTCTGAGCATGTTCAAGAATGGTATAAAAGGAGGAGCATGTATAGAGCCCCTGCATTTGAATAACATGTATATATGGATTGGTTTCTAAGAACTATTTTGGCCCCCATAGGTAAATACATCGCCTCTCACTTCCCTCAAACTGAGGAAGAAGTGCTCTAGATAGCCTTAAAATATGATTTGATATATGCCTAGTCAGGTTATGTTTATATTGTCCTCCATGACCTGCCTCGGCTTGGTGCTACTAAGGCATCAGGGTAATCTCATGTCGCTGATGGTATCATTTGATTTATTTAACACCCTCAATCATCACCATATCCTTAACCTCCCATGAGTTATGGTAAACCCCAGGGGGAGACCACTTCTGCTTGCACCTATCCCCCTCCAGATCCTTCGTGTGTTAAGACTTACCAAGGTAGAAAAATTTTAATAACCCCGTCACCTATAGCATCCTCTGTCTTTCACAAAAAAATTATTTCCTTATAATGGAAATATCGTGACTATTGATTAATTGACTTACTATGAACCTCAGTTTCAAACCTTTCCTAAGACCACTATTTCATCAATGACTGGAAATACAACCACTTCCTCCATTACTTATGCTTCCCCTAGTGTAACAGTCCTCATGAAAATTCCATGTAATAAAAGTTAATAAAGGAAAAAATAATAACCATAGTTCATGGGAAACTTATTCCAAGCAGAGTGTTGGGAAAAAAATCCTAGTGTGGGTGTTTAATGGTTTATTATGGGTAAGGAATTTGGCAAAGGCAATGGCTAAGTCTTTGGAAAGGAAAAATGGCATTTTTGGCACATTTATTTATGAAAATAATGGAAATTAGGAGAAAATGAAGGTTAAAGGTCACAGGTTTCATGTGAGGAGGAAAATGAAGGAAACTAATGGAAAATGAAGAAAATAGTGGCCTAATTGATAAAAAGGCTTCTGAGGATCAGTTGGTAACCCTTTTTCAATTCATTTTTGGAACTCTCTCTTTATTCTCTCGCTCTCTCTCATGCTTGGACACTCAGAGTTTTATTGGAGTATTTTGGCATTGGATCAAGAAGGGCAAAGAAGTCAAGAGGAACTAAATATCAAGCAAGGAGGAGCAGGATCAAGTAGCTATAGTAGGATTCTTTGCAGTTATTGATTGCATGTGTATTTTCCTTACTAGATTTGGCATGCATGGTATTGCATGTGGTTCTTTTGTTGTTATGGCATGGGTTTTTCTAGCTGTGACAGTGTTTTCACCATAGCTTTTCCATTTCTAGACAACCATGGTGTGACGGGGTTATCATGTTTTAATTGAGCTAGATTATTAGATGGATTCAAAGCTGAGTGATGTGGATCTAGGAATGATAGAACACATGGCTTAGTAACCCTTGAACCTGACTATTGGTTGTGGTAAATTCCTCTTTTGTGTTGCCTCAGTGGGTCTAAGAATACTTGCTGGTGAATGGGAGGATATACAATAAAGCCAAGAGGTGGTTTGCTCTCCGTTGGGCCTAGTAATTCCAGGTTTGGATATGTGATAAAGCTTGGAGTGTGGGTCTTAGTTTAGGGCCTAGTGATATGGTGTGGATTGTAGTAAACACTAAGAGACTAGGAGATAGGAAAATTCCTCATGGAAAAGGTGGATAAATCCAGTGGGGATCATGGTAAAGCCTATTATGACATGTTTACTATGTTGGCCTACTGATCCAAGATGGATTACGGTAAAGAATGGTTTCTATTGATGAGGGTGAGGTGGTTTAGTCTCAGGATGCCCTAGTTCATTCTTTCATTTTGAGTCCCATATTCATGCTTTAAATATGGCACGGGGGTGAATGGTTGAAGAGAGATTTGGCTGAACCATTCTACAGTCAGGTAAAACATGGTAGTCCCATCCCAGTTTTGGATTTTGCATGATCGATATGAGGTTATTTCTCCTTGTATTTCTACAGGTATCATTTTGGTTTATATGTGGATCATATGGTTGTTAGTTCATTGGTATTTTTGTTGCTATTATGTTGGTTATGTATATGTTCTATGAAAGTGCCTTTGTATGGCTCTCATCATGTGTTTTCCTTGTAAATGGATGAAAAATGTATCTATGACATAATAGATGATAATACATCAAATGATATGAGGGAACAATGGTTCTTAGCAATTCTCAGTTAAGTATGAGATCCATACACTTAAATTTGTTGTTTACATTTGTAGATTACATATTTTGATATGTTTGACAAAATGTTTGTCATGACTAGTAGGGGTATGGTTAAAGGCTTGTTTAATAATTCTATTTTGCATCATTTTTTCCCTATTATCATATTGCTTTGAAGGTGTCCTTCAATTTTGGGTAGTTACCTAGGCTTTAAGCCTGAAAATGTGGCGCAAATATTGGGGATGCTAGAACAACACTGAGAAAAATAGTCCCTAGACACTAGCATTCCTTGTCATGAGAGTGTATAGAGCCTCCTAGATGTTGGTAGACCTATAACATTGGAGCGTCCAAAGCTCAAGAGGCCTAAAATCTCAGTGGAACCCAAGGAATGGTCTCCATAAGCATTGGGATGGTTCTTAGGGGTGATACTGCTGATGTGGAAGGTCTATATGTTGTGTTTCGTCGATTCCATTTCTTTAAGGTCACATAGGAGGTTGAATCTAATAATAGTAGCCTATTGTCACATGTTTACCTTGGTTTTCCACTTACTTGGATAGATGTGTGAGGACGGTGTTAAATAGTGGTATCAGAGCATGGTTCACCCCTCATACTAGATGGGTAGTGTGTTTTGGTCATGCATTCTTGTTATTTCCATGTGTGTTAATCATTCTTGTGGTTTATGTGTTTCTTGCATATGCATGGTGCCAGTCATCATTGTAGTGATGCACCATGTGTTAGAGGATTCTATTGCTATGAAGTATGTTTTCATGAGTGTATGATTGGTTACATGTTGTTTATGCTTGTGTATTGTTAGTATACGTCAGTATGGTTGTTTTTTCATGCATAAGTTCATGGTATGTGTAGTTTCTATAGTCATGCATTGATGACTGGACTTTAGCTAGAATGATGGTTACATGGTTATGTGATTTTGTATTATATGTCTATATGATGTTATGATTATGTTATGCATGTATCATGTTGATTTGATGATCTTGCAAATGATATATCCTCCCCAAATTATGCTAAGGTATGTTTTATTATTGTGATTTAGTTTAGCTAGCATAGTATGCCTTGCATGAAAGAGATAAAGTGACTAGCAAGATGGTAGAATACAAAGACTCTCCCTATGAATCAAATGAGCAACATAGTGTTGGGCACTCTTCTAATTTGGTAGACAAATGAGAATCTTGAAGGAAGAAATAAGGATTTGTAAGGTGGACAATGACAAAATCATGTAGGCACATGAGAAACAAGAATAGGTTACTCTAATACTTCTTCAAAGTTTGTTAGAATTGTAGCGACAAGGGCCACTTCAGATCATCCATGGATAGGAGGAAAGAAATAATGGGGCATATGGAAGTAGGTCTCATTGGGATCGCATTTCAGATAAATACGACACTATTAGAGATGGTGGGTTGTTGGATACTCTATATAGGAGAGGTGATGGATACATGTACTATTCTAGTTTTGGATCAGATATACATCATGATCGTCATCGTTATAATCCTTACAAGAGATGTGGAAGGGGATACTTGCTATATGATTCTAAGAAAGAAAAGTCACCTACTTTTTTTGGAGATGTGAAGAAGCTAGAATATACAGAGGCTTGGATACTTGGGATGAATATATTCTTTGAGTTTTGTAATTAGAGAGATAATATGAAGGCTAGAGTATCTTTCTTCAATGTGTAAGGTAAAGAAAACATTTGGTGGGAATATGTGAAGCGAGTTAGAGACATCAAGACCGATGACTTGAGTTGGCATGAGTTCAAGAGGATTTTGAGGAAGAAATACTTGTCAAAAAGGCACTACAATAGTAAGGCCAAAGAATTCTATGAGCCAAAGATGGGATGAATGACACATGAAGAGTACACGACTAAGTTTGTAGAGAAATTGAGCCATGTACCCTATCTTAAAGATGAGAAGGCTAAAGTTCAATGATTTGTGACTGGATTTCCATTAAAATTTAGAGATTGGATGAGTATGATGAGCCTCGGTCATTTGAGGAGGTTATTGGGAAATTGAAGAATTTCTATGAGCAATACAAGAAAGAAAATGTGGCACAACTAAAGAGGTTCAATACAACCAGACATGGACATGGGTCACAACAACATCATAAAGGTGATGGCACTGGTCAGTTGGAGTGTTGAACATGAGGTAAGGAGGATCTTAAGAGAGATTGTCCACAAAATCTAGGTGGTAGGCCTCAAATATATAGTACATAGGAGGCACAGACTATTGGGCATGTTGGTTAGAGTGTTCCTCATATTTATACAACATTGGATAACAAACAATCAAACCATCAATCATCTATAATTGAGATGGAAAGTAAGTATTGTGATCAAGTTATTTCTATTTTATTCACCCTAGAACTAATTATAGCTATGTTATTCAGGACTTAGTGGATAAGTGCGGGTTTTGTAAGGAATTTCATGTCGAATCTTGGTTAGTACAGTTGGATGCAGTTTCAAAGAAGCAAGTTCATCATTTGGTAAGAGCTTTCACATTTGATTTGAATGGTATGCCTACCTCAAAACATTTGAATGTATTACTATTGGTATCATATAGTATGTTGTTGGGCATGGATTGGTTGTATCTTCATAGAACAAAGCTAGATTGTTATGACAAATCTATTGAGTACGTTGATGAAAATTGGGAACCAGGATTCTTATAGGGAAATAAGAAAGCCACATTATTTTAGATGGTGACATCTATGCAGGCAAAGCGTGGTTGCAATAAAGGGTGTATGTTATTCACAGTGCACATTTCTAGTGACAAATGCAAGGAAGTTGAGGATGGAGATGTTTTGAAAAGATACCCAATTCTACAGCAGTTTCAGGATGTATTTCCCAAGGATGTTTCAGATTTGTCACCTCACAGAGAAGTAGAATTTTCTATTCAGTTAGTGTGAGGCACAATTCCAACATCAAAATCACCTTACAGGATGAGTACACCTGACTCGGTAGAGTTGAAGCTGCAGTTGAAGGAAATGTTGGAAAAGGGATACATTAGGCCAAGTGTATCACCATGGGGCACACCGATATTGTTTGTGAGGAAAAAAGATGGTACTCTCATATTATGCATTAACTACAGGCGGTTGAACAAATTGAATATCAAGAACATGTACCCATTACCAAGGATTGATGATTTATTTGATGGGTTGAAGGGAGAAAAAGTGCTCTCTAAGATCGAATTGAGGTCAAGATATCACCAGGTAAGCAACAAACAAGAGGACATTTATAAGACAACTTTCCGGACTAGGTATTGGCATTATGAGTTTGTTGTAGTTCCATTTGGCTTGACTAATGCTCCAGCTACATTTGTGTGCTTGATGAATAGTGTGTTGCATCCTTATTGGGATAAGTTTATAATTGTGTTCATTGATGACATACTGGTATATTATAAAAATTAGGAAGAGCATGTTGAGAATTTATCAGCAGTGTTGAGGTTGTTGAGAGAGCATTAGTTGTATGCTAATCTCAACAAGTGTAGTTTCTTTCACACTAAGGTACACTACTTGGGACATGTTGTTTCCAAGGACGGAATTGCAGTAGATCCAAAAAAGAAAACAACCATCATGGAGTGGGTAAATCATAGGAATGCGGATGATGTGAGATCTTTCATGGGGTTGGCAGGCTATTATGGGAGGTTTTTCAAGAACTTCTCACAAAATTATTATCCTATTACATCATTTTAGAGGAAAGATAAGAAGTTTGAATGGATAGAGGAGTGTGAGGTTATTTTTTAGTAGCTCAAGCAGTTGTTGACACATGCATTAGTGTTACAAATTATAGATCTAGACAAGGAGTCTGTAGCATACACAAATTCTTGCAAGAGAGGGCTTGGTGGAGTCCTTATTCAGAATGAACAACTAGTATGCTGAGTCACGAAAACTAAATGAGCACAAGCAGAACTACCTGACACATGAAATTGAGTTAGCAGTGATCATGCATGCGTTGAGGATGTGGAGGCACTATCTTCTGGGGCATGAGGTTTGCCCTTATAAGTGATCATATTAGGTTGAGGTATTTGTTTTACCAGCCGAATCAGAATGCGAGGAAGTCTTGATGGTTGGCCATGCTTAGTGAATTTGAATTCAATATCAAGTACATAAAAGGAAAGAATAATAGGGTGTCAGATTCTCTTAGTAGGTGGGCACAAGTTACAGGTGAAAGTGCACAGGATGTGGACTATTTTCTTACAGCGAATGGATTGGTTAGATTTAGAGACATGATATATGTACCATACAATAGCGAGCTCAAGAAGGTGATCTTGAGGGATTTTCACGTGAAACCCTACTCAGGTCACCCGAACTATTACAAGACATTGACCACAATAATTTTTTTTTATTATTGGCCAAATATGAAGAATGATGTAGTCGACTATGTGGCTAAGTGTTTTGATTATCAACATGTGAAGGAAGAATATAAGAATCTAGGTGGAATGCTATAGCCGATTTCAATCCAAAAATGGAAATGGGAAGTCATTTCCATGGACTTTATTACGGGTTATCCGAGGATAGTGAGGCAACACAATTCCATCATGGTTTTTGTCGACAGGTAGACGAAGGTTGCACACTTCATTCCAGTGAAGTCTACATTCGCAGTGAGGGATATAGCATATGTATTCATTAGAGATGTGGTAAAATTACATGGTGTTCCAAATAATATTGTGTCAGACAAGGACGCAAAGTTCATTTCCAGGTTTTGGGAGGAATTATTTATAGGTTTGGGCACATAGTTGGTCTTTAGTACAACTAATCATTTGCAGGCATATGGACAGACAGAGAGTGTCAAAAGGATATTGGAGTACATGTTGAGGATGTATGTGATTCATCAACAACAAAAGTGGGAATATTACCTTCCGCCGATAGAGTTCATTTACAACAATGGGTATCATGAATATTTGAAGATGATTTTGTTTGTGGCATTGTATGGGTAGAGTTACAATACTCTGATTAGTTGGAGCAATCTAGTTAACAAGGTGTTGATTGGATCATACATGTTGGTAAACATGGAAAAGTAAATGCGGTAATTGAGAATAGTTTTAAAGTAGCACCAGATAAGCAGAAGGGCTATGGATATCAAAACAAGTTGTTCAAGGAGTTCCAAGTTGGGGAACAAGTGTACTTGTGCATCAAACCAAGAATGAGCTCCTTACAAATTGGATCATGTGCCAAGATGGCACCAAGGTTTTGTGGACCCTTTCGTATTATTGAGAGGATTGGACTAGTAGCCTATCAACTTGCACTACCTCCGACAATGAAAGCCCATGATGTTTTCCATGTGTTATTGCTTAAGAAGTATGTTAAAGACGTTGAACATGTGATTGATTGGTCTTTATGTGAGTGGAATCAGATGGAGAATTTTGGCAGGAGCCTAAGTGTATATTGCAGAAAAAGGTTCTCATGCTCCAAAATCAAACAAGTTAAAGTGCAGTGAAAACACTTTGGGCCCGATGAAGCCACATGGGAGATGGCAGATCATATGTAGGCTATGTATCCTTCATTGTTTTTTTGTTGAGGAAAAGTAGTTTTGGTGTTGTGTTTTGGTATATGTTTTGGTACATGTTTCATGATGTTTTGTTATATGTGCATGTGTATATGGATGTAAATACCACCATGAGTTAAGTTATAAAGCTCAAGTAAGTGGTATGAGTGTCATATCATTATGTTGTCATTTTGTATTACTTTTCAATAGGGTGATCATTTTAAATACTGCATCGATGGTGATCATTGTTTTTAAGTGGTTTTCATGAGGTATATGTTGGGAACGGGAACCCCGAAAGGGCAGTTTTGGGGCTAAAAGCCCATATTTTGGTCAAATTTTGTAAGAAACTTGTAAAGACTCCACATTTCGTGGTCGCAGAGCATGTAGGTGTTATAAGTCATAAAGGCTTGTCTGCTCTTAGTTTTGTAAAATAAATTCAGTTGTAAGAGATCTACCCATGGTTCGCAGACCATAAGATTGTATAAAAAAAGCTAAGCTCTAAGTAGTTTTAGAGACACATGATGTAAGAGAGTGATAGCTTTGAAGTAAGAAGTCTAATTTTTCGGTCATAGTGTAGGTAGAGGCTCTGCAGTTGAGTGCACAGAGGCCTAGAGTGGAAGTCCACAGCTGAGTGCGCGGACCCTTGTAGTTGTGTGCATAGGTTGAATAGAGTCTATAATCACTTGGAAGAGATTAATAAAGAGAATTATTCTGCAATTTCTGTGTATTTTTTGCGATTAATGCATCTTATTATTTTACGTATGAATTTCCTTTCTAATGCTTATGTGATGTGCGAATGTGTATGGTTATATCAGATAACTAAACGCATATAAGACTATTTGTTCACGTAATGCTAACTGTGAGTAACTATTAAGGTAAGTAAGACACTTGGACTAACCTAGGAATCTGCATGGTATGCTACCTTGGTAGCACAAAATGGTATATATCAAGGGTTAGGGCAGTGCAAAGGATAGCCGAACCCTTTCACGGAGGTATTGAAGGACAAAAGAGAAGGCTTGTCTGCCAAACCTTAGAGAGAAGTGACCTACACAAAGGCAAGAATAAAGGGAATAAAACGAGATAATGACCATCTCAGGGTGCAAAAACTTGGTTCCAACATGCCCCCATACTGCTTCGGGTGAGGCTTTGGTCCGCGCTCCATGGGCTAATGCCGAAAGGGCCAGTAGTGTAGGGATTTGTTTGGCTAATTAACGCTAAGCCTAGGTCAGGCCCCCTCAAGCCAACAAATGGTTCCGTTGTTGGGACCAGAATTTGCATAAGATATGTGTGATGTCATATCTCTGGAATCTGACTAAGAAAGAGATTAGAGATTGGTTGGATAGGAAGATCCATAAATTCACGGCACAATAGAACATAAAACTGCGATTCACAAGGGAATAGTGGCTGCACAAGTTTTCTATATATAGAGATCCACGAGATATTTTTCTACTCCTTTTTGATTGAGCTATACGAGGGGATCGCAAAGCTAGCAGATAGCCAAGGATTGTATGGTCCTATTTTGTGGACCTTGCAGCTAGTGCGAATGTTGGAGCATCACTAGATAAGATCACTCGCACTATCGATCAATTACTCAATTGCATCATAGGAGGATTCATAACTGAATTTGCGGTTGATACCTCAGTCAGCTACAACGAGGCGGAGTGACGATTTTTCAAAGGACTGCGAGGTAAGTATGTGAAATATTTGAATACCTGGACTAAAATTCTTTTGTGTGAAAAATGGGTTATGCAGCCACCTTGATGTTTGGGGCTCACGAAGCAGAAAAAATTACAGAAACAAAGGAAAAAAGGGTCTTGAATATAGTCCATTGATTTCATCTCTGCGAGGTGATGAAGAGAGAATAACGTGGGTTTCTCTGCAAAGAGATCTTTAGTTAATAAGGCAAGTATTCCGACGAATACCACCTCCACCCACACCACCTCCAACATCACCACTATCATCTGTCACTTCACCTGTACCACCTCCACCACAGTTCAGTATGGAAAATTTAGTGAAGCTCCCTTTGATCAAAGGCTTGGGGAATGAGGACCCTCACCAATTCGGGTTCGTTGTAAAAGCTATATGAGAAGTTCAGGGAATAACAAATGACAACATGAATAAGGCGACATTAGTTAGCACTCTACAGGATCATGTGCTAACCTAGTATATCAAGTACGGTAATGATAACCTGAATACTAGAGTGGCAGACATCTAGATAACACTGAATAGAGAATTTAGTTGGCCTAAATCTAAAGCACATCCTATTGTAGGGTTCAAAGAAATTGCAATGCAACTAGGTGAGATACCTTGGGAACTCGATCGGAGGTTGAAGTATACAATCTGCGAAGCTAACATGAACCTAATAGACAGATAACATCACAAGTGGTTTCTCGCTTCGCTCTTGACACACTTAAGGGTTGCGATGTCACAGCAGAAGATAAAAACTCAGGTAGAGGCCTTGGAGATCGAAATGAGGCTGAATGAAACACCAATTCAGGATCCAAATCTAGGAGTTTAGCATATCCATGCGTAGTTAAAAAATCTTTGCCTTGAGATGTAAAGCTTAAAGCAGGACATAACTATTCGACCAGAGGTGCACGAGGAGGTATGGTGTCTAAAATGGAAGAATCAAGGGCTTGACAAAGACCATTGCCCGGTCTTTGTGAACTACCTTATAGGAGGAGGTTCGATGCCTTTAAGGCCGAAATATCAAGCAGGACCGAGTGTGGGGCCTACATTGTGGTGCACTATCTATCACGTAGCAGGAAAAAATGCCACAGATAACTGACATCTGTTGCAGAAATTTTTATAGACACCGCAACAACTATTCTACAACTTTTGTAGGTCAGCAGGGCATGATGAGTGTAATTGCAAAAGTTATGAACTGATGATGGATAAAACTCCCGCCTATAGGATTCAGGCCAAAACACGACCCCCTGATGAGAGCGCAGGGATGGTGCAGACAAGATTTCAAGGGTGTGGAAGAGGCCGAGGCATAGGAGGACCTGGTAGAGGTCAAGGACATTTGATCTACTATAATTACGGAAGACCAAGACACTATTCCCATGATTTCACTAATCCAACACGTCCATCGTGCAAGTGTTACACTCTGTTTGATCATGAAATGAAATATTGTCCTACACTGATAACCAGGATACATGAAAAAGGGGCACTACCACCTCCTTCAACTCAGAACCTACAAATGATGAGGTCTAAGCTGCGTGAAGAGGATCCAAACATGAATATAGTACTCTGGAGCGGAATCGTAACAAGAGATGACAAGGGGAAACAACTAAAAGACAATACATGGGTTCGCAAAGCTCCAATAAAGGAAATTGAGTTTGATTTGCAGCGCACATGTGAAACCTTCATGGAAGAAAAGAAGATCTTCACTGAGGCCTCCACCTCAAGGAGCAATGATAAGCCTAATCAGGAGATGGACCCTTCTATGCTTACAACCTTCTTGGAGACCTGCATGAAGATAATGCACGATAGCAAGGTCATGAAGGGGATGCAACAGCTCATAAATAGATGCGTCAGAAACACTATGACTGAGCCACGTGTAATTCGAAAGATAGACAAGCATCAAACAAGAATGAGACAAGAGATGATACTGACCACACAGATAGGAGAATATGAGATGGATTAGGCTATCTTGGACCTAGGGTCAAATGCGAATGTCCTACCTAAATAGACTTGGGAATGGATGGGGAGTCCCGCGTTACAATGATCTTTGATTTAGCTAAGGATGGTGAATCAAAAGAAGATCATCCCCATGGGCCCGCTGTAGGGGGTGACTGTGGTTATTGAAGGTGCGAGCGCATTGGCTTATCTTAAAGTAATAGAAATTGTGGATGAGAGAAACCCATATCCCGTGCTCCATGGAATTGATTGGGCTACTGATATGAATGGGGTAATCAACCTAAAGAAGCAGAAGATGATATTTGAGAAGAAATCACTCCCGTAATGGTACCCCTAGATCCTGCTGAAGGACTATGTTATACTGAACCAATCCACGACTATCAGAGTGATGATGATCTAGACCATATCTATAAGATAACAGTATGAGACCAAGATTGCGTGAATCCAATAGCGGATGGACGAATTACATGGGATCACGAGATTTCATGCACTTCAGAATCTGATGAAGAACTAGAGCACTGGCAGAATCAGTTACATGAAGTAACTACGCTGAGCTGTAACATGATGACCTGGTCACTACACTGTGTGTCATGAGAGGTAAGAAATCTGCCTACTTATGATGGCCTAAATAATGTACATATTTTTCTGAATGCATTTGAGAGGGAGGTACCAGAAAGGTAGCGCTTCCAGGCGTTGGACTGGGCACTGCGCGCTACGCCAGAAAAGGTGGTGGGTTACGCACAAGGGAAGCTTTGATGATTGGTGCGAATGTAGGAGAATGACAAGAACTCTCTTTGGAAAGCTGAAGATGCCAATGATAGACAAGTATGATGGCCAGGATGATCCACACATGCACTTGGCCAAATGGGCCCAAGCTTATGTAGAGAAGCCCCAACTTGAATGGGTGCACTTGTTCTGTCACACCCTAGATATTGTCTTGATGAACTGGTATGTAGAAACAGGGCTCTGCCATGGGACAGGTGAGTGGGATATCTTGCGCGAAGGATTCATGATGACATTCAATTTTGAGGATGAGTTTAATAGTATTGATGAAGAGCTACAAGAGGTGAAAGAAACAATCTTTAGAATACCGTAGAATCCTTTAGACCTGATGCAGCCTAAATGGGATACTCAGTTGAGTCACGCACTAGAATGCTATAATGTAACCATTAAAGAAGAAGATGAGGATCCGCGAAAAATTAACATCCCTGAGATAGAAGGTCACCACGAGGTTGAAGGACCATAGGTTGAGAATCCAGATATAACCATGTAATTGAAAATGAAACAATTAAACATTTGTATGAAGGCAAAGCCCAAATTCATGAATATTGGAGATTATTGGGACGATGCAATGGTGGATAAGGTCGATGAATTGCTCTACAAATACTAGTATTTATTACCTACCAAGTTCATAGATCTGAAGGGGATAATGGGGGACCTAGGTATGATGAATATCATGTTGAAACCTAACACGAAGCCGATTAAGTAGAGGCCTTGCCGTCTCAATCCAAAGTATAAGGAAAAGGTCCACTTGGAGCTAGATAAGATGCTCATGGCATGCATTATTGAGCCTGTGGAAGAATTTGACTGGGTAAGCACTATGGTGGTACAAAAAAAGAAGCAGAAGGATGAAATAAGGATATATGTGGATCTCAGAAAGTTGAATGACGCTTTCATACATGATCCTTTCTCGACTTCGTTCACTGATGAAGTGTTGGAGAATGTAGGTTGCCAGGAAGCATATTCCTTTACTAACAGGTTCTCACGGTACCATCAGATCAAAATAAAGCCAGAAGATAGGAGCAAAACAAGCTTTGCAACTGAGTGGGGTTGTTTGTAGTACACTGTAATGGCGTTTGGGTTGAAGAATGTGCCTGTGATTTTCTCGCACATAATTGTTGTTGCGTTTAAGGATTTTATTCATAAATTCCTAGAAGTGTACTTTGATGATTGGAATGTGTCCAGTCTGGTGAAATGCCATGTAGCAAGCCTGCACCTGATGCTGGATACCTATCGAAGATACCAAATCGTGCTCAATCTAAAGAAATGTATGTTTTGTTTTCCCTTTGGGACCTTGCTGGGTCACGTGGTTTGTAGACAGGGATAGATGGTAGATCCCATGAAGATCATGGTGATACTGAACTTGAAAGCACCGAGGAATGTGAAATAGATGCACGCTACCCTGGGACATACGAGATATTAGAGAAATTTTATCAAAGGCTATGCCCAAATCACTGCGCCTATGGAGAAATTGTTGAAGAAGGATGTCACATTCTGTTGGAACAAAGAGTGTAAGAAGAGCCTAGATGTATTTAGAAAGAAAATATGGTCACTACAATCCTATTCTTCCCAGATTGGAAGAAGGAGTTTCATGTACATGTCGATGCATCATGTATAGTTCTCGAAGCAGTACTAACACAGGCTAGTGGAGAAGACCTAGACCACCCTATCGCATTTGCAAGTAGAAGGTAATCTAATGAAGAGAAGAACTATTCCACCACCAAGTGTGAAGGGCTAGCTATGGTATATGCAATATAGAAGTTTAGGCATTACTTGTTGGGAGGTCATTTTAAGATGTACACAAATCATTCCGTGCTAAAGTACCTAGTCAATAAGCATGTGTTGGGGGGGAGAATCTGTAGATGGTTGTTATTATTCCAGGAGTATGATTTTTAAGTTATTGTGAAGCTTGGATGATTGAACGTGGAACCAGACCATTTATCGCACATCGAAACAGGGGAAGAACCCACTAATTTGGAGAAAGGATTTCCTGGCATGCAAGTATTTGCAGTGAGCGTTGCAGATGGTAACTTTGAGGATATAATACACTTCTTAACGACAGGGACTGCACCAGAAGGATACACTATCTAGTAGAAGAGGGAATTAGTGGTGCGTTCAATAGATTTCTCTTTCATTGCCAAGCATTTATACAAAATGGGGTTTGATGAGATATTACAACGATATGTACCTAAGTTTGAAAGAAGAAGAATCCTCGCAGACGCTCATGGGGGCGACGCGAGATGACATTATGAAGGGAGAGCAACTGCACCGAAGATTCTACGCACAAGGTTGTGGTGGCCAACCCTCCATCAAGACTCAAAAGCATATTGCAAGGCATGTGATGTATGTCAAAGAAATGGCAGGCCATCGCGAGGCATGAGATTCCTTTGAATCGTCAAATGACATTGCAACCCTTTAAGAAATGGGCAATAGATTTTGTGGGACCCATTAATCCCAAGGAAAGATGGGAGTGAGGTACATTATCCCTGCAACAAAGTATTTGACTCATTGGGCAAAGGCACAACCTATGAAGGATTGAACATGCACGATCGTTGCTAAGTTCCTCTTTGAGCATGTATTAGCATGATTTGGCTGTCCCAAGATCTTGATGAGTGATCATGGTACACACTTTCTGAATGAGACGATCAATGCGCTAATGGAGGAATTTCAAGTATATCATCAAAAGAGCACACACTATCACCCGCAAGCTAACGGGATGGTGGAAGCATTCAATAAAGTGTTGGAGAACGTGCTGACCAAGGTTTGCAATGCTCAGGGAAGTGATTGGGACCTACACATACCTACAGTACTATGGGCTTATCGAACGACATGCAAGAAGTCGGGACAAAACCCTTTTAGGCTTATCTATGGTGTTGAAGTGGTAATGCCTATGGAATATATCATGCCTAGTTTGCGTATAGTAGCGCTTACAGGTATGACAGATCGCAAAGCCCTGGAAGAGAGTCTCGCATAGCTGGATGAGCTTGAGGAAGAGAGATTTCTAACTAGATTTCACCAACATGTCCAAAATCATCACGAAAAGGCATGGCATGATCAACGTATTAAGTTGCGCACCATTAAGGTAAATGACCTAGTTTTGTTATATGATAGTAAGTTTGATAAGTTTCTAAGAATGTTCAAGATGCACTAGTTACGGCCTTACGTCATTAAGAAGATTACCGACGGAGGAGCAGTACAGCTGGTCAAATTGAATGAAGATCCCTTCCTAGGAAAGGTGAATGGTAGTCGATTGAAGCCATACACCGGTAGTCTAACCATGTGACTAGATGAAGGTAGCATAGTATTAGTGATCCAGGCAGTTGAAAGGAGGTGCCGAATTATAAACTACACTGCCCAGGTTGGGGAGATGCATGATTGGAGGATGGTTCGAAGAAAGAGAGTGTTACACAGTCTATGGCAGCGCGGAGGTAGCTGTGCTACCTAGGAAGAAATTGCACAGGTCAGCCGAAAAATTCCTATTAAAGTCATTGTTCATGGTATGACTATTGAAATGCAGCCAAATGGAGTGGGTGACTGACGTTTAAGAGAAAATTTATGGCTCAGATCCTTGAAAATATATCACCAATTTGGCATTAATGAACCAAATTTGGGGGGAACAATCAGATTTGAATTCAAAATTCCCTATAAATTACAAGTGATTGTCTAGTGAAAAACACTTAGCATTTTGAGAATTGAGTTGTTGAACTCTCAGGCACCCATGAACCGAGAATTATTCGAGACTTTCAAGGAGATTCTTAAATTTGTAAACTTGCCAGAGATGATGCGAGCACTCTTATAAAGTGTTATGTCAGCACCCGCAGAAATTATAAATATCAAGCAAGTAGTAGAGGAGGCGGCACATGAAATGGAAATAGAGGCAGAAGCAGTTGCTCTAGAAGTGGCTGAACTATTGGTGGAGGTACCTAAATCGCTGAGGACACTGAGACCAAAGCCGACCCCAACCAAGGAAACCATGAAGGATAACAAGGGCAAGCAGCCTGCCATATTCGTGCACTTATCACCAAGAAGAAACCCACCAAAGCCTACTGTGGAGGAGAAGTGAAAAGCCATAAACATAGAACCAAAGGACAAAGACCTTGAAGACATCTAGATGGACGACGAGGATGTGGGATTTGAAGTTGAGGAGGTTGACACTCAAGGCGTAGACCCTATTACTCGAGTTTTTGAGTATGTCCCTCTGCGTAAGCCTAAGTCCAAGGTGCCGAAGGACATTGATGAGAGAAATAATCCCCTGCAAACCCCTCTGTTGTCGGACGACATTGTTTTCGATGGTCCATGCTTGGCACAAGTGTTGCTGCGGAAACTTAAATACTGGGACTTGGTGGACTGCAAAAAGTTCCCACGTCTAGCGACTGAGCAACTAAAGCACTACATCATTGACAAGAATTTTGGAATGACCGCATTAGAGCTGCGCAGGTGGCTCAATGCAGTAGAAAAGGAAGGGTTTCTAAACCTACTCTCAGTGCCACACTACAACTGCACCCTAGTAATAGTTTTGGTCATCAAGCAGTTGTTGTGCTTGGTGCATGATCGACGTTTGTGGCTGGAGGAGTCAATACCCATCATAGATAGGTTGACTCATCGAATAACATGCTTGCCATATACAAGAGAGAATCCGACCATGAGCTTTGGTAGAAAAGGTGGTGAACAGGATCTCACAGAGTCAATGAAGGAAAAATTTAAATTGGTGAAGAAGTCACGCGGATACGCTATATCTAGTATCTGTGACCTCACTGTGAAGGTAGCAACACAAATCTTAGCGGGCAAGGTAATGAGGAATTGTCACGTCAATGAGGTACTAGTGCCTGTCGTTGCGCCTGCAGCACAATGCGCTGAAGGAGGCCAGTTGAACTAGTCATACTACCTTCACGGAGAGTTTCTGGTGATCTTTCGTGAAGTAGAATATCTTAGCAAGATGTTCCACTATGCGTGGCTCCTGCTGTCAGTTGTGCTGGTAGTGTGGGAGCTGCTAGAAGATAGCTAGTTCCCTTCGATCGTGTGAGACATCCCTAAAGCAACGAAGTACGCTTCGCTATGGGCGACCAAGGACCCACAACAAGTTAGGGACAACAAGATATTTTAGATCTTGATGGAAATGAACATTCAGATGGCCATCAATCGCATGCCGTGATTGTCACCTACGACGTATGCCAACCTGCAAGGCTATGCTAAATTTAAATTAGACTTCCATCGAGTATTCATCAGGGCGTCGAAGGACCTTGTGCAGAAATGGTATGAGTTTCCATATCTGGCAATGGATGATGCCATTGATGCAGTGCTTAATCAATGGCCAGCAAAGTGGTGCTCTACAACGAATTTGGGGGTCGGCAAAAGCATGTCCACCACACAGAAGAGAAAGGAGGAAGCCAAGCTTGAAATGACACAGCTGGCCAAGAAGAGGAAAAAGGAGGCCACTGATAAGGCTCAAGCAGAGCGTGAGGCTGTGAAGCAGACAGGTGGGGTAGAGTAGGGCTCTAACAAAGGTGTGAGGTCGCCTTCACTTGAGACCGAGGAGGAAACGAATGAACAACATAGTGCGCACCCTCAGGAGATGTTTGCCCATATTAAGCACCCAAGAGAGTTGGAGAAAGGAGGGCCCAAGAAGAAATCAAAGGTGACCAAGACCTCGTTGGACCCCATTACATTAACATAGGATGATTTACATGATATCAGTGACACAGTGAGGGATGTCACCACAAAGGCCCTGCAGCAGTTTGAACAACAACAATAGAACACCTTGGGGGCCATCCAAACGGGGTTGCAGGAGTTGCAGACCCACACATCGCAGGATGGTATGGTGTCTACCAGCTTGGCTATTAGCACTTCAGAGACTGCCAATATGTTACGCACAAAGACTTCTAGTGCGATAGTATTACCAGATGGACCACTAACCACAGAGAAGGAGGCTGACAAGCCCACTATTAGCACCCTAAAGGGAGTAGGGTTGAACTTGGCAATGCTCCCATGTGAAGTGCTCCACCTCTTATAGGATGGAGTAATTGCAGAACTAAGGGCTCGAGAAGAACGCGCCTCTAGGTGATCAACGAACATCAGATCAATAACGAGAAGATGGCCCTACAAAGAAATTTTTCCATCGTCACTGAGACTGAGGCGACCAGTGAAAGAAAGGACATTTTTCAGGTTGTTGAGGAGGAATGCAGAATGGTCCCAGATTTTTCCATTCTAGAGGAGGAGCTAGTTGAGGTATGCATTCGCAAGTTGACCATAGGGGTGCATGACACTCGGACTAAGATGGTGCGGGTCCAGTTAGAGTTGAACCTGCAAATTACAGAGTTACAGTTGAGGGCCCAGCCTTTGACTCTGCTAGAAGTGAAGGAATAGTGGGTGACCACTGTCACGGTAGTAGTAGTGGTGATGGATAGTACAATAGAAGACTACACGCAGTTGTTTGAGTAGTCATTTGAGGTCCTGAACAACTTGGACGAGGACCCCAATTCACAGAGTTTAGAGATGGAGGCAAGCGATCTACAATAGTGCTATGATGAGGTTAAGGGCGCAGTGCAAACTGTCATGCTAACACAGAGACTAGCCAAGCTGCACGAGGCCAAGTAGCTGAAGGAACAGGTGGACGCAACACTGAACAAGGAAGCAGTGCTCAAGGCAAGACTAAAGCCTTGGATGGATGAGTCTTACGTAGTAATAGGGAATATCGAAGGCAAGCTTCTAACTCTGTAGGCAATGCAACAAAAGCTTCACACTGACAGTGCAAGAGTAGTGACCGAGAAGATAGTGGAAGACGTGAAGCAAGAGGCAGCTCAGTGCACAACTGAAATTGTGGTCATACGGGTCGAGCTGGAAGGACTTCGTGCAAAGACCTCCATGCCTACCAAGTGACTCGAGGGCAAGTCATGATGTTTGTGTTGGGGGCCTATTGGAAATGGGGTCCCCTAAAGGGCAGTTTTGGGGCTAAAATCGCATATTTTGGTCAAATTTTGTAAGAAATTTATAAAGACTCCACATTTTTTGGTCATAGAGCGCGTAGGTGTTATATGTCATAAAGGGTTGTCCACCCTTAGTTTTGTAAAGTAAATTCGGTTGTAAGAGATCTACCCATTGTCCATGGACCATGGGATTGTATAAAAAGAGCTAAGCTCTAAGTAGTTTTAGAGACACATGATGTAAGAGAGTGACAGCTCTAAAGTAAGAAGTCTAAGTTTTGGGTCGTAGCGTAGGTAGAGGATCTACAACTAAGTGTGCAGAGGCCTAGAGTGGAAGTCCACAACTGAGTGCGTGGACCCCTGCAGCTATGTGCACAAGGTGAATAGAGTTTGTAATCACTTGGAAGAGATTAATAAGGAGAATTATTCTGCAATTTTTGTGTCTTTGTTCAGATTAATGCATCTTATCATTTTACATACAAAATTCTTTTCTAATGCTTATGTGATGCACGAATGTGTATGATTATATATGATAACTAAACACATATAAGAATATTTGCTTACACGATGCTAACTATGAGTGACTATTAAGATAAGTAAGAAACTTGGACTAGCCTAGAAATCTGCATGGTACACTACCTTGGCAATGCAAAAGGGTATAGATCAAGGGTTAGGGTTGCGCGAAGGACAGCTTAAACCTTTCATGGAGGTATTGAAGGATGTAAGAGAAGGCTTGTCTGCCAAACCCTAGAAAGAAGTGACCTGCGCGAAGGCAAGAATAAAGGAAATAAAATGACATCACGACCATCTCATGGTGCAAAAACTTGGTTTCAACATATTGCTTCATGTGATACTTTGGTATGCGCTCCACGGTCTGATGCCAAAAGGGCTAGTAGTGTAAGGACTTGTTTGGCTAATTAATGTTGAACCTGGGTCAGCCCTCCTCAAGCCAATAGTGTAGGTGTGGTTGTACATCGATTATAGTGTCCCCCAAGCGGGAGGATTCTATAACATCCCTCATGAAAATTCCATGTAATAAAAGTTAATAAAGGGAAAAATAATAACCACGGTTGGTGGGACACTTATTCCAAGCTCAATATTGGGAAAAGCATACTAGTGTAGTTGTTCATCGATTTATTATGGCTAAGGAAATTGCCAAAGAAAATGGCTAAGTCTTTGGAAAGGAAAAATGCCTTTTTTGGCACATTTATTTATGAAAATAATGGAAATTAGGAGAAAAGGAAGGTGAAATATCACAAGTTGCACATGAGGATGAAAATGAATGAAAAAAATGGGAAATGAAGAAAATAGAGACCTAATTGATAAACAATATTATGAGGATAATTTGGTAACCCTTTTTCAATTCAGTTTTGGAGCTCTCTCATTATTCTCTCTTTCTCTCACTCTTAGACACTTAGAGTTTTCTTGGAGCATTTTGGCATTGGATGAAGAAGGGAAAAGAAGGCAAGAGGAAGAAAAGATCATGCGAGGAAGAACAGGATCAAGAATCAACAACATGATTCTTTGCAAGTATCAACTACATGTGTATTTTCCTTGAGATATTTGGTGTGCATGGTATTTCATGTGGTTATGCTGTTGTTATGGCATGGGCTTTTCTAGATGTGATAGTGTGTTCATCCTAGCATTGACATTTCCAAATAACCATGGTGTGATGGTGTTCTCATCTTTTGGTTGAGCTATATTTCTAGATGGATTCGAAGCTAAGTCAGGCAGATATCTGAAGGATAGAGCACATGGCCTAGTAACCCGTGAATCAGACTATGGGTTGCGGTAATGAAAGATTTTGTGTTGCCTCAGTGGGCCTAGATTTCTTTGCCCATGAATGGCAGGATATATGGTAAATCTAATACGTAGTTTGATCTGTGTTGGGCCTAGTAATCCATGGTTGGGATATGGAGTAAATCCTGGAGAGTGGCTCTCGATTTACAGCCTAGCGATTCAATGTGAATTGCAGTAAAGCTTGAAAGACTAGGAGACAAGAAAATTCCTCATGGTGTAGGTTGAGAAATTACGGGGTGTCCATGCTTGTTTTCCCTAGTGATCGGATGGAGATCATGGTAAAGCCTATTATGACAGGGTTATTATGTTGGCCTAGTGATCCGAGATGGATTACAATAAATTCTAGTTTTTGTTAATGAAAGTGAGGTGGTTTAACCTCGGGATGTTGTCATTGATTCTTTCAGTTTAAGCCCCACATTCATGCTTGGAATATGGCATGAGGTTGAATGGATAAAGAGAGATTTGGCTCAGCCATTCTATGATCAGGTGGAATGTGGTATTCCCATCCCGGTTTTGGATTTTTCATCATCAATATGAGGTTATTTCTACCTGTATTTCTATGAATATCATAATGGTTTGTATGTGGATCATATAGTTGTGATTTTATTGGTATTTTTGTTTCTATTATGCAAGTTATATATATGTTTTATGATAGTTTCTATGTATGTCTCTCATCATGTTCTTACTTGTAAATGGATGTATAATGTATCTATGACCTAATAAATCATAATGTAGCAAATGATATGATGATGTAGATTACATATTTGTGATATGTTTGAAAAGATGCATGTCATGGCTATTAGGGGTCCGGTTAAGGGATTTTTCAAGTATTTATTTTTGCATTATTATTTCCCTGTTATCTTACTATTCTGAAGGTGTCATTCAATTCTAGGCAGTGACCTAGGCTCTAGGCCTGAAAAGTGGCTCCAATACTAGGGATGTTGGAACATAATTGAGAAAAGTTGATACTAGATTCTAGCATGCCTCATCGTGGGAGCATCCAGAGCCTCCTCGACATTGGCAAGCCTACGACATGGGAGCATCTAGAGGTCAATAAGATTACAACCTTAGTGAGACCCATGGGTTGGTCTCTAGAAGTGTTGGGATGGTTATCAGGGGTCCTGTAGCTATTGTGGAAGATTTATATGTTGTGTTCCATAAATTCCACTTCCTTGAGGTCACATAAGAGGTTGAATCCAATCATAGTAGCCTCTGATCACATGTGGGAGGAGCATGTTACACCTAGATTCTATAAAGATTCCATGCTACTTAGGGCATACTATGGCCCACTTTATACTCCTTCTAAGCATAGATCATCAAGTTTTTGGATTCTTCAAGTATCACAGGATGTAAGCAAGTGATCTAATACACCTTATCAACAACCTACTCCTATGCAACCTCTTCCTCAATGCTCAAGTCGTCCTTTAGGTATAATTCCTCCATGCATGTTTCATCTCGATGTAATCTCTCCAAGTCTTTTTCCACCTAGAATCCTTCTCCCAAATCTCTCTCATCCAGGAGTAGTTCCTCCAGGTCATTAACCCTCTGATCATATACATTTCTTGTTCCCACTAGGATGAATATTTTCTACCACTGTAATGGCTATGTTGAGTCTTCCTAACATCACCTTGGGGATCTAAGTATGGTACATTAATCCTCCTGCAAACACTCCCCCTCACCAACTCAAACCTTATAAATATTTGAATCTTATTCGACTAGTTGTTCCCTTCCCTTCCTTTTCTTTAGTTCCAAAATAACCTCAACAGGAAGCCACTATTGTTGTGAAAGCATCTAGTGAGGGGGGAAAAGCCTAGAAAAGGGGAAATAAGGACAAGGAACCCTAATGAGCTCCCACTTCTCCTAAAGTATCAAATTCTTTTCCTCCATGTTCTTTGTGTGATGTTATTAGGAATTCCACCAACAACTGTCTTGATCTCCCTCATATTAAGAATGTGGTCTCTTACACTTTTCCCAACCATAACATTCCTGAGGTCCATGTTACCTTACCTAAGTCTTACAGGAAGAAAAAACCTTACACATGACTCACCCTTATTCTTTGCGATATAAATATGGATAGTATTCCCATCATTGTCCCCTTCTTGAATATTTTAGTGATACACTTCAAGTGCGCCATGAGTTAGATGTTGATCATAGTGATCCTACTTCCCCTTTACCTATGGGTCTTTGACCCAAAGCTTCACCAAGGTAGGATGTTTCTCAACCCAACATCATGATTCCCCCTCTTGATGTCAAGACGATAGATAGTTCAACCCCTATTCTCTACCTATCATCATCCATGGGATCGATCTATTCATACCCCCTAGGATTTTCTCACTATGTTTCTTTAGATCCATCTTCTAAAGACACTTCGGTATCAACACCAGTGGACCTTTTATCCACTTTTTAGAAGTCTACCATCAAATACATTGCATATGTCAACCATGTTTTCCATGATGATTATTGATTCAACCACAACTTACTTTGAATTCATGAATTTGAACCACATCCACCTTGTGGCCATTACATTTCCACTCAATGTTTGGGTAAGGGGACATTCATTTTTTAGAGTTCAGGGTAAGAGATTATCCCCAACCCTCCTAATTGATATGATAGTGTTAGCTCTAGTACGATTATTATTCCCCATTTAGATGAACCTCTAGAGTCTCATATCACTTTTGATCACTTTAGGGATGATATAGTTAATCATCCCTCCATCTTACATCAGCAACCTAGTGCCTTTAACATTGTTTTTGTTCAACCACCATGTTGTCTAAGTGAGCATCAGTTCATTATATCCAAAGACACTCTTTATTATAGTGACACCATGAATGCGAACATCCCATAAATTTAGTCCATTTGATTCATATATGTATTGAAAAGTGGGATTGGTAATCCATCACTTCCTTTCTCATACTGTACGCATCATACATACTTCCTAGAGGAAGACAACCATAAACAATAATGGAAAACCACATCATCAAAATGTGTTTAGAGTCAACTATTCTAAATACATCTGATATGTCCATAGCATGCTTCATCAACCCATCAAAAACTGGGGGGAACCTATGCCTCTACATATATTCATTATCCTTTTGAGGATCTCATGCATGTGGAACCGAATGCTTGAATCTCTTATTCAAGAACTTGGAACACAATGGTGCTCCACAAACTCATCTAGCTAGGGACATCATTCCCACATTTTCATATTTGAAAATTCCCCTCCATAATCATACGTTGGGGGGGAATATCTCATTATTTGGGGCATGATGAAACCCTTGGCCACCTTCTCAGTTAATTATCATCAGTATCGGCATCAACACCAGTGATATAGGTATAGTTGATTATCCTCACATTCCTTGGATAGTTTTTCCTACCAACCTCTCCAACAAGCAATATACACATCACATATTATAAACACTTGATACCATATTTTCAAATATTCTACTTTATGTGATACCTTACTTACCACTTGATCCCATGTTTGACTTGGTGGGAAGGGATGATCCTAAAACTTCTCTAGTAGTTCATTCCTTTATTCCTTTCTTACCTTGATTTTTCACCAAGAACAATCTTTCCAAGAAGAATTAAGGCCATCTTTAGACAAGTAAGGTCACCTAACTAAAAGCTGGAGATTTGGATTATGATGGTCACTTTGATTTCTATGATCTCATCCTTATTTAGGGCCTCCTTCTTCTCTCCAAATTGTCCAACAACTTAACGTGCAAATAAATTGGATTTGGGTGAAATTAACCCTTTTATAGGAAAAACCCTATTTTTTATGTTGACCACTAATAGCAAATCGTAGATTGGTATGAAAAACCATCAAAATAATTGGATATAACTTTTTGAGCTCTATAATAGGTCTCTCTTTGTTTTTGGTAATTTGAGTCTTCACTGCGACGCCATTTTTTCCATGAGGTCTCACTTTGTCACCTATCAAAATTGAATCTCTTTATTTGAGTCACCTGTACTATCATACCACTTTAACTTTGCACTTGTTTCCTTATGTGTCGAGTTTTGTCACGAGTAATCATTATTTACTCATGTTTTTATGGTACCTTTTCTTCCTTTTCCATGTGGCAACATTATCGAGTTACCCTTACATTCATGAAGTCCGTTGTAAGTGCCATTGAGTCTTGCTATAGTACATCATTCATATTATCATCACACTCATCCCATTTTTCTCATATTTGGCCTCTAATTATACTGATTTTTATTTGAAAATACTCCCTCTAAGTAATCAACCATCCACTTTGGAATCGAGTCAGTTGTTTCCAGGTCAACCTTGCAGAATATGCTCTGAGAAGGGAAGTTGGTATTCCACCACTCATATTTTCCCTATGTCACCATCCGAGGTATCATTTTATCAATCACATTACAATGATTGTTGGGCCTCAGTTTTGGTCTATTTTTGCTTAGGGAAACCTACTTAATCCTTATATTTTCCATCCATTTTCCATCACATCCATCTCATTTTGATGTATTTTATGCATATTCAGGTGTTTAATTTTAATTTTGCAATTTCTAGAAGTTTTATGAAAATTGAGTTTCAAGCGCAATTTTGGACTGAATCAGAAATTCCCGTAATAGCTATGTGGATGACATGTTTGCAGGACACTTGGGCTCGAGTTTGATGCATGGATGGA
>APFE030430222.1:0-11959 GCA_000404065.3 Pinus taeda | reverse complement strand
TGAACCTGTTATAACTGTAGCACCTTCCTTTTCTTCCTTCTTTGAATCCCTTCTTGGATCTTTGACCCTGTCTTCTCAAACCAACATTATTCTTCCTCTTTGCATGTGCGAAGAAAGCAATAGGTTCATTTCCATTGGAGGGCTTATGTCTCTCCATTGTTCTTGTCTCCTTTTGGGTGCATCTAGCCAATAACTCATCAAAACTAGGTATCCTGTCATTGTTGAAAATAGTGGTGACAAATACATCCCAAGGTCTTGAAAGAACTCCAACTGCAATGAGAGTGGCTCTATGTCAACAATAACTTCTCCAATAGATAGTAGGTCATTCTTGATTTGAGTTATTCTCATGAAATAGGATTGGATAGACTCCCCTTTATCCATCTTGATGTCCTTCAACTTGTTTTTGAGAAAGAGGATTTGATTTGCATTGTTCACTTTGAACATCCCAACCAACTTATCATACATCTTAGGTGTTTCTAAATCTGAAATATAGGCAACCAAATGCTTTTGAATGGAGTCAATGATAATTTTCTTAGTTTTGACCTCACCTTTCTTATACTTCGTCTTAAGAGCAGTCAGTGCATTTGAAGGAGGCTCCACCACTTTTCCTTGCACATAGTCCATTGCATCATGCTCTTCCAAAATCATGTCGAAAGTCATTTTCCATGCATGATAGTCAGATTTGTCATTAAGCTTGTCCTCCGTCTTGAAGTAGGATGTAGAAGCCACAAAGACTTGTTCAATAGTCTTGTCCAACAGATCTCTTTTAGTGGTTGCGTTTCTCTCTCTTGCTTCGGCTTTGTCTTCACCTGGGCTTTGATACCACGTTAATTTTAGTTAACAATGGTATGTTCTATGCTTAGCACAATTACTTCAATGTCCTTTTAGAAACCCAATGACAATTTCCAATTTAGTTTTACAATAATAATCACATTGACAATAACTATAGATAGAACATGAATAACAAAATGCAAAAGACAAGCTAAGACAAGAGGACAGGTGGATGTTAGGGAAAAAGCCCAAGATGGGGAAAACCCTTTGATCAATTCTTCTTATTATTATATCAAATGTTCAACAGAGAAAGAGTAAAAAATTCAAAATTGACTTTCCAAATCAGAGTCAAAACAGCCCTGTCAAATCTGTAGTCAACAACAGTGAAATTTTGCCCTAACTAATAAGTCAAAGTTGGTCAACACAACAGCAAACAGTCCTTTTATGTAGCTTGGCCAAACCCAGTCAAACTCGGCCTTCTTTGCTGGTCAAAGTGAGCCCAAAATAGTCATGAAAATAGCGATCAAATTCTGCAGTCAACCCTACAATTGGTCTGCAGTCAAAGTCAACATAATGCCTCGGTTCCTGTGCCAATAAATGCAACCTCCCAAAAACGAAATTCTGACACAAAAATCGCAGTCAAATGTGGTCAAAACACCTATGCTCAATGTTGGTCAAACCTACAACAAACTCTGAAATTTCAGCCCTATAATTCGTCCTTCCGTTGCCACACGTGTGAGAAAAAGAGATGCCCAATAAGTTGTACAAACCAATCAGATGAAGAGAAAGAAGAATGTGTGAGATGAAATGATGCCAAATGAGGTTTGAGATCTCTTATATTTATACAAGTCGTTGAGGGTGAAGTGACATGTCTCTTGGGCTTCATGGGCCTACATGATGTTGATAATTTGCACATGTGAGGGCATAAATTCAAAAACACATTTCTACTTATCCAAATTTAATGATCTTTAGGTCGATTTTGGTCCTCTCGAAAAGAGGAATTCAATGCAATAATCATCTCCATTAAATGAGTTGTCCAAAGCCGAATTTGCCCCAGTTGCCAATTTTAACAAAAAGTCTCTCTTTCCTTGTATATATTCATGATTTTCCTAATAGAATGCATCATTTGTGGAGTTACCGATGTCTGGCCTAGCATGGTATCCGAGCACAGGTCCCATTTCAAGCATTCTATGCCCTGTCGTAGAAGAGGACGTGGAAAGAAGAATAACAGAGGCAAGGGTGGAAAACATTATCAAGGAGGAAGACCAGAGGCAGGGGTGGAAAACATTATCAAGGAGGAAGACCTAATCTTCATTGTATAAGGTGCAACAGAAATGGACATGATGCTTCCACATGCAAGCTCTCTTGCGACAAAATCAGACTAGAAAGGAAAATCACTAGATCCAGGTAAAGGTAAAGCACCTGAATCCGCTCATTATATTGTGGATCATTGCAATATTGGAGTAACTAAAGACTTGTTTAATGCTTCACATGCTTCGTGGAAAGATGCATGGTTTCTTGATTCAGGAGTAACCTGCCACATGACCTTTCGAAGAGATTTCTTTGAAGAATTCACTAACAATGTAGATGGAACCATCTACTTTGCAGACAAATCAAAACTCAAGCCATCCGAACTTTGCACCATCAGACTCAAACTACCTGGTATCCCTGACTTTCTTCTACATGATGTTCTCTAGCTCCCAGAGTTGTGGAGAAACTTGTTGTCCTTGGTTCACATCCGCCCGCAAGGACACTCCATTCACATGTTTGATGGAAAGGTTGAGGTGAGAAAAGCATCAGAGAACTCACTTGTCATGATTGGGATAAAAGAAGAAAGACTCTTGAAGTTGTAATGAACCTCTGCTCGTGCACAAAACTTTGCACACTGTTCTTGGTATGTTGAAGGTACACTACCATCCAGTGTCTTATGGCATGTGAGATTTTGACATCTGAACTATGACAATGTTTGTTTATTGAAGAGAAATGGTGTTACTAGTTTTCCCACCATATCTAGGAAACTTAAGCAATGTGATGTTTGTATCTTAAGAAAACATAGCAAACAGTCATTTCATGATTCTCATTCCAAAGTACATAGAAAGCTTGAACTGATTCATTCTGACTTATGTGGCCCTGTGCATGTTCCTTCTACAAATGAAAATAAATACATGATGACTTTTATTGATGACTACACTAGAATGTGTTGGGTATATCTGTTAAAGAACAAATCTGAAGCTTTTGAAACTTTAAAAAACTTTATGCATGGAATGAAAACAATACACAATCTCATATTGGCTTTATTCGTACTAATAATAGAAAAGAATATACTTCAAATGAATTTGAAAACTATCTTCGCTAGCATGGGATCCAACATCAAACAATTGTGCCTTATAATCCTCAACATAATGGTGTAGCCAAAAGAATGAACAGGAAAATCTTAAATATGGTACATTCAATGATGTTTTTCAAAAATGTTAAGTTGATGTTCTAGGCTGACGCTGTTCTATGTGCAATGTATATTAAAAATCAATATCGATCTCATTCTCTCAAAAACAAGACTCCCTATGAAATGTGGTATGGTCACATTCCTTCAGTGACGCATCTCAGGGTTTTTGGTTCCACCTTTTATGCCTTGATACCTAAGGAGTAGAGAAACAAACATGGTGGAAGGAGTCAAAAATGTATCTTCTTGGGATACTCAGATACCTACAAAGCATATCGTCTCTACAATGGAGTAAATAAGAAGTTTATATTGTCTAGAGACGTGATATTTCTTTAATCTTTCCAAGACTGACAATGTTGTTGAGCGGCAGCTTGATCGCTCAGATAGATTCGAGCATACAAAATCATTTTAGGAATTTGACAATGAGATTCCACATCTTGAAGGGGGATCTCTATCCTAGATCAATCTGTGGAATCTCCTTCTGAAGCACTCTCTCCCCCTCATGAAGCTCCAACCACTTATCAAGAAGACACTTTAAGTGATGTGATTGAGGGAATTGGAAGGCTAAATCTTGATTCAACCCCATCTCAGTCAATTAAACAACCGGGACCATCTTAGGTCCTCCAAAATGGCTCTTCAAGACGCTTGAAAGTGTTCATCCTAATGAGGTTGGCAAGACAAGAATGAGAAGTTCTACTACGCAAAATAGAGTTGATGTAGACGATTCTAATTCAACTGTTGATATGGATGTTTCTTATAATTATTAATTAAATCTGTCTATAGATTTCAAACCAACTTCCTTCAAAGAAGTTGCTTCTCGTGATGAATGGAAAAAAGCAATGCAAAAAAATATGATGCTCTAATAAAGAATGGAACCTGGAAGTTGGCAGACCCTCCATTGGGAACCAAATTGATTGGCTTTAAGTGGATCTTGAAGAACGAGTATAAAGCAGATGGCTCACTTGACAAGCATAAAGCTAGGCCCGTGGTGAAAGGTTTTGACATAAGGAAGGGGTCTATTATGAGGAGGCTTTTGCCCCCATAGCAAAATGGGCTACCATTCAGACTCTCTTTGCCCTGGCAACTCAGAATGGATGGAAAGTCCATCAAATGGATGTAAAAACTCCTTTCTTGAATGGAGCTATGAAAGAGAATGTTTTTATGTCTCAACCAGAAGAATTTGTTGTGAAGGGACAGGAGCACAAAGTATGTAAGCTTATGAAATCCTTGTGTGGCCTCAAGCAAGCACTGCGAGCCTGGTACAAAAAATTGACTAAGCATCTTCTGAAACTAAATTTCAAACGCTATGATCTTTATGATGCAACTTTGTTTGTCAAGAAAATTTGCAAAAATATTGTATATCTTGTGGTGTATGTAGATGATCTACTGACGACAGGGAATAATGAAAATTACATTGCATCCATAAAGAAAGAATTGAGGAAAGGTTTTGAGATGACAAATTTGGGAAATGTTCACTATTATCAGGGTATTGAAATAACCCAACATCCAAAGTTTGTATTCAACTCTCAAAAGAAGTACATTGGATATTTGTTGAACAAATTTGGCATGGCTGAGTGCAATCCTTTGACCACTCCAATGGAACAAAATTTAAAGCTCACATCTAAAGAAGAAAATGAATATGAGGATGCAACAAAGTACAAATAGCTCATAGGAAGTCTCAACTACCTGACTACTACTAGACCGGACATTTCATTTGTTGTTGGAATCCTTTCCAGGTTTATGCAAAAACCTTGTGAGGGTCATAGGTCTATTGCAAAAAGAATTCTACGGTACTTGAAGGGAACTCAAGACTTTGGACTCAAGTATACATAGGTGGATGACTTCAGCTTGATTGGATACTCTCAGATTTTGATGGAGATAAAGAAAATAGAGTATCTACTTCAGATTATGTTATGAGTCTTGGATCAAGAGTTGTCTCCTAGAGGCCACGCAAACAGTCAGTTCCAACACATTCCACAACAGAGGTAAAATATGTGGCAGCTGCAGAAGCAACGAAGGAAATTGTGTGGCTCAAGAAAATTCTTGAAGATTTGCAAGAGGAACAAGTGCATTCTACTCCTCTTTTGATTGACAATACTTCTGCAATAAAATTGGCCAAGAACCCAAAGTGCCATGATCGAACCAAGCATATCAATACAAAGTATCATTTGATTCGACATCATGTTGAGGCCAAGACTATTCACCTACACCATTGTTCCACAAATGAGCAGATTACAGACATCTTCACCAAAGCACTTGGAAGAGAAAAATTTGAAAGATTTAGAATGTTGCTTGGACTCACCAACACGCCTTCAGATTAAGGGGGGAATGTTGACACCTAATCTTTAGAGATTAGAAAAATATTGTAAATAATGTAAATATGAGAATGAGAAGATGAAGAGACATTGGAATATGAATTCCAATAGTCTCCCTCTCCTTGTATATATTCATGATTTTCCTAATAGAATGCATCATTTGTGGAGTTACCAATCTCTGGCCTGACACAAGTGAGGTCATGTTAATTTTAGTATTTGTCCATGCATTAATAAAAACTCTCAAGCTATGCAAAAAAGATTGCATGGCATGGTGATCTCCAGCCTACACACCAAGTTATCAATTGGATGTAGCCTGTAGGAAGGAAGACCAATTATTTTTCATGCAGCTTCTTAATAATTCAGACCAAAAATTAGTTTGGCAATTTAGTTTCTCTGGATAAACGAAACTTGACTTGCTGTGCAAGCAATACAAAATATGCTCTTAGAACTTTCACCCTGCATTTAGCAACAAGCTCATGGGAAAAAAACAATGCTATGTCAAATCAATAATCTCTAAGCTAGGTTGGCTAACTAGTTTATTTAGACATGTAAACATGGCCATTATAAAACAAGCCTACACCATCCACTAATGTTCCCATCCTAACTCTATAAGAGAATCAAAGCATTTTGTAGCCCTGGTCTAATGTGATCCGTGAGAATTGATGTACACCTTTAATAAGGATATTCTTACCCATAATACTTTTGGCAATCTGAATATGCATAAGCTTACCCTAAAGACTTTTGGCAATATGTTGATCTATATAAAATTCTATAAGGGTTTAAGGGGCAACACCCTTGTCTAGGTCCATGGCCACTACCCATAGTTGTGTGTAAGCACATGCACATGAAATGGTAAGACGTCTATATGAAAAAGAGCTTTAGAATCTGCAAAACATCTCATTCTTTGGTAGTAAAGTCCATCCAAATAACATTTGATATTCCACTAATGGAAACCCTTTGTAACTGGAAAAAAAGGTCTCAATAGATTCTATAAAATTTTGTAGTTGAGATAGCAGGAGTAGACTAGAAAGGCAAGTTAATGGAAGGAAACTCGTAACTAACCCCTTTCAAACAAGTTAGTAGAGGTAAGTAGCTTCAGGATTTCTTCATATTATGATAACTGTTGTATCAAAGATGCATTGCAATTTGGAAGACCATAGTGAATACGAATAAGCAATAATGTTATTATCCTTCGTTGTAAGGTATCTACTATCCCATAATAAAGTCCTCCTATATTTAATGTTCCTTCACTTATTTTCTAGATAACCCGAGTGTTTTTACTTTCTGAGAATTTCTGCAAGAGTTTCTATTTAATGAGTGAATTATACGCTCTCAGAATCAAAGACAGCCAACAAGACTTTTGCAACAATGGCTCTTTTTTGTTCAAGGCCACCATACCATCTCAAAATGTCACCACATCACCTCTATGATTCAGTTTTTATAATAACATGGTACACCACTGTAGGTTTTGAAATAGTATACAATTTAAGCAGTCACGACTCAAGCCCACTCAACCACACAAGTCTATCTTATACAAGTGATAAACAAATAGTTTATACTTTTGCAACAATAACAACACTCCAATAGGCCTCTTCCACAACTAGATGACCTCAAAAAACACCTTCCAAACGATAATAAGTACAATCAATGGCTGTGTTGTTCAAAAACACAACACCAAAATTACAAATTGAGAAAGCCTAATAAGTTAAGTTTTTTTCAACTGAAGAAATCATGCCGGGAACAGCTATCAAGCATACATAGTCCTGCTCGGGATTGGACCACAAGACCTGTGGAGACCAAACCTCCCCACCTAACCGTTGGACCACATCCACAGAACTCAATAATAAGTTAAGTTACTAGCCCTAAGAGCAAGTTCTGTTATTTTGGCAGCTCATGGACAAATTCTCTCCTTTGAGCCTTCCTCACCCAGAGAAGACCCTCTTTGCCCTTGGAAGAATTTAATTTGGTCAACGAAAAATTTATATTTTAATGGAAAACCCACAAGGACAAAAAAGTACAGGTCGGCCTAAAGTCATAATTGGGTCTCCAAAGAAGCTATATATAGTAAATACATATCAAGGCAACCTCATTTGGACATCACAACAACACATCTTCTCTCTCCTCTTGTGATTGGTTCGTACAGATCTGCAATTTGGGAGTCTGAGCTCATACGTGAGAAGGAAAAGAGGCTAATTCTGTTTATTGCATTGACTTTTCTGCTGGGACAGTTTGACTAGCCGTTTACCAAGTTTGACTTCATGTTTTTACTTGCTTTGACTTGCAAAAATTTGATTTTTGGAGGCCGGATTTTTCTGTGAAGGAACCGAACTTTTCTGGGCAGTTTGACTGGGGTTGACCACAGGTCTGTTGACTGAAGTTTGACCACAGAGATCTGAAGTTTTCTCTCTTTTGACCGCCTTTTGGAGCTATTTTGACTGAGGTTTGACCAACAAGGAAGGCCGAATATTTTGACTGTTGACCAAGCTCTTTTGGAGTTGTTTGACTGTTGACTTGAGGACTGGTTAGGGCATATTTGACTGCTGTTGACTACTGTTGACTTTGACAGAGATTGCAGATTTATCTTGTTGACCAGATTTGACTTTTGGGCTCATCTCTTAGATATTGGTTAGTGGATTGTTGGATAAGTCAACGAATTGACTTTGACTCTTTCTTGTTGAATTGGAACATTGTAATCTCTTTGTTGAACATTTGATGACAATCTAATAGAAGAAGAATTTGGAAAGGGTTTTCCCCCTTCTGAGGTTTTTCCCTGGTCTTTGACCAAATCTTGTCTCTTATTATTTGCTCTTGGTTGTCTTCCATTCAATATTGAATTTACTGTTCTATCTACAATGGCTCATTGTTAATGGAAGATTAAATTTAATTGAAAGTGATTGCTAATTGAAGAAAGAATTGGGCTAAGTGATTGTTCTAGCATAGAACAGTGGTAAATTAACAAGTTCCTCGTTCAATTATGCCTTCAATAGGGGATTGTAGACCCCTAAATGCCTGAGACACGTACTTCAAATCACAAATCTCTTTAGAAATGGGTAGAATGTTTAAAAATTGCACACCAACAATTTTTAAAAAAGTAATTAAAGGAAGACAATTGACCCTAGAAGCTAGTGCCTTGATAAATAACTAGTGTTCCATGGCAATGCTCCCCCAGGATGGGGGGGTGCTCCCCACGTTTCCCATGCTCCAGGGACAGGGGGACACCTGGGGAAATGATTCCCCACGTTCCCCTTTTGGGGAAACTTAGGGAAATGCAAAGGAAAATGTTTCCCAATGTGGGGGACGTGTTTCCCCAAAAGGGGTGTTTGTGGGCATTCCACCTCAAAGAGGGATGGGTGTCCATCTTGAATTTTTCCTCAAAACAATAATTTATGACTGGGGAGCCAGATATTCAACCTTAGGGCTCTACTAATGTTGTGTAATTAAGGATAATGTTAAATTCTTAAAGTAAAAGGATGAAAAATTTCATCATTTTATTTAAATTTTTAACATTAACATTAATTGTTTTAGGATGTTTGAGAGTGGTTCTAACCTCATTGGATTTCATATGGAGAAAGCAGAATTTTAGATCCCACTCAAAATCCAATAGACTTAACAATTTTCAAGATTTCAGGATCGAATGGGATTGCAATGTTTCCATTGGATTCTATCATGTATGAGGGTATGAAACTAGCATTTAATCAAGAGCACCAAGCCCTCTATGTACCTCGATGTTGGTGTCATTGATTGTTGAACTCCTTTTTCATAACCCTAATAAAATTGTACCTATCACTCAAATAAAATCTCTATTTAACATGTTAAGCTTTTCTATCTTATTTTAATGCTCAGAGGGTGATAATGATAATGAGGATCCCAAAATAGATTGTGATTTTGCTAATATGTAGGTATTTGTTGTAGCATGATTTTTTTTTACTATAGAGGCCATATAGAGCTTCTTTGTTGATTTATTTTTGGTTCAAAGATGGATTGCACTCATCATAACCCTAGTAAAATGTACCCATCACTCAAATAAAATCTCAATTTAACATGTCAATCTTTTTCTATCTTATTTTAATGCTCAGAGAGTGATAATGATAATGAGGATCCCAATATAGGTAATGATTTTGATGATACGTAGGTATTTGTTGTAGCATGATTTTTTTTGTTTACTATAGAGGCCATTGAGACCACCTTTGTTGATGTATTTTTTATTCAAAGATGGATTGTGAGAAATTTTGCATATTTGTGTATAATGGTTTGAATTCATATGGATGCACATGAATATTTATGTATTTTTTGGCCGACCAGACTTTTGGCCCAATCCTTTTCCAGTCTTTGGTTTTGGGGTTCATTAGTTTGATGACCAATCTGATTCCGATAATGTTGGTTCATTGTCCATTGTTTATTTTCTGCTTTAACTTTTGAGTCTTGACTCTAGATACCGATGAACTTAGACTGACTCTTTGACTCGTCACTCTTTACTATTTTTGAGATTGCATAATTTCAATTTGCTATTCTAGTCTTCAGACTTTAGTATCCACTATTTTTTTTATTATTAATCAAATTCTAGAATAATGAATGATGAATTTATATCAAAGTACATTCTAGAATGATGAATAATGAATTTAAATCAATGTATGATGAATTTGAATCAATGTAGATTCCAGAAAAATGAATGATGAATTTGAATCAATGTATACAATATTTTACTATTTCTATTTCATTGAATCATTTATGATGTATGAACCAATGTATTTCATTATTGAATTTGAATTTGAATCATGTTTATAATACACACACACACGTCGATGTCCCCCTTGAATTTCCCAAAAATTTGGAGGTGCTCCCACACGTCCCCCTTGTGTGTCTCCCTGTTCCCGCATCCCCCCATCCCGAAAACTTGGTGGAACATTGTAAATGACAAAATAAAATAAGCAATGATTTACCTAAAGACACTTAAAAAGCTAGGTCAACCTAGACTATATCTAACAAAACACATTTAATATGAGCCCAATTGCATTTACATTAGGCCTAAGGGTAACACTATTCATAAAAGAATTTGTTGCACTTGGGGAAAAGCTACAGAATCAAAATTATATATGCATAATGGCTAGGAAATTACTTTTGCATAAGATTATTTAACTGGAAAAAATTTGGTGCCCTTAACTTAGGTTAAGTAACTAGCATGTTCATTGCTTAAACATGGCAAAAGCAACAAGAAAATGAAACCAAACTAGAACATTAACCACAATAAACATTGGAGGAAATTAAGATGTTTTCCCCAACAACAACTCCAAGGTTTCCTAGGTGTTAAGCAATGGATTCCTTTGTTGATTTAGTTCAAGGAACATAGCCCATCTGATTCACCTAGCAATTCTACCACAAGCAATATAACCTCTCTCAATCCCTTTGTAATTCTAGAATCTACCTCAAGAAAGAAAAGAAGGAATTATGGAAGATGCCTTTGTATATTTTGGATCAAAAGTGGGAAGCCACCGATAAAAGTACAAATGGAGAACCAATCATTTAGTAATGAACAAGGATGGTAGCCTTTTCACTCCTTAAATGGTGCTTAATAAGTTACCAATCAAGAAGACATTTCCATTTTTTATAATGATATTTGTTAGATGAACTTGGCAATGCTACATACTTCTTAATCCTAGATTATCACTTTGAATTTCATAAAAACACAATTCAATAAGACAAGCGTAACATTATGTCTATGTACATAGGACATTATAAGTTCGGAGTAGATGTTGTTTGTCCTTACCAACAAACATACAACATTCTACCTTCTAATGACTAAGTTATGACTGCATCTCCTTGGGAATTCTATGGTCATGCTTTGATAATATTTTGATATAATCTACCTTACGGGAGAAACATGTAACTCGATAACTCTCTACTTTGTGGAGAACATATTACTACATTCAGAGAAGTATTTAAATGGTTTAAGAAAGGAGATTGGAATCTAAGAGAATTTTCTATATTTCAATTCCAAGGTAGCTCTATTTATAATGGCACATTAATTAGGGGTAATGATAGTTCTATTTACAATGGCACATTAATTGGAAGAAATGTTCTCCAAGGTCAAGCTGCCTTTACCATCAAACCCGCTCTAGAACATCAATGAGGGACCCATAAAGCACTAGCACTAGCACTATCAAGATTATATGTTGGCCTATCATCCCAAACAACAGTTCTATTCATTTGTATTTAAGTTGGTCCATTCCAATATTAACTGCAATTACTATTCCAGTGTCAACTCGTTTATTCGTTCTTGAAGGGCATGCCATTCTCATATCAATAATTCTTTTTAAGTATTTATGTTGTTGTTTAGAGAATTTTCGGCGAAATCACATGAATATTCTTTTGTCGACGCGTTTCGAACCAACCAGTGTGGTTCATCGTCAGGACAAGTTGAAGAACCAATCCAGCC
>APFE030430219.1:0-10895 GCA_000404065.3 Pinus taeda | reverse complement strand
AAGGAGAACTCCCAAAAGATTTGGTTTTTCGTCATATAATCCTTAATAATGAAAAAGCGAAAAAAATAATGTGGAAAGGGAGTGAATGTTTTGGTAAATTTAAACGAGCCGAACAAGACAAGTCGCTCGATCTTTTTGTGTAATAATCCCTCAAGTCCAAAAAGATTAAAATCTAGAGGAGGGATAGCACTTTCGATGACTTTAACGAGCCAGAGAGTCTAATCGCTTAGCAATCTTTTCATATTTTACGAGTTAGTTGAAAAGAGCTTAAAGGAGACACGTTTTTCAAGGAACGAGTGATGATTTTAGGTAGCAGCTGATTCCAGGTAAGGTTTGAAATTTTCCAATCATGGTATTGTCACAAGGATGGCTGATAGAATCACTCTTCGCAGATGTTCCTCAAAAGGGTAAACAATCAAATGGAGGCGAATGATCGGCTAAACAAATAGAGTGGAGGTGATGATGAGAACACGACCAAGGCTCAAAAGTTGATGATAATGCATTCACAATGGTTATTTACCAGAAAATTGGTTCATTTTTTAATGAGCTTAAACTCTGGGGGAAACATTTGCTCATTGCTTATGTTTATTTTTAACGAGCTTGAATTCCACGTTAAAACTGCTCGTGCCAGTCATATAATAAGGATATCTCATCTAAGATGCCATTTTTTATGGGGCTTACACCTTTTAAAGCTTTTCCCCAGATCCTTTCTTTATGCAAGCTAGGATTGCTCTTCGCTTGCATGCAAAAAGGTTTACATGCCCCCAGGTATAGCGAAAAATTCCCAGGTTACCATATGAAATCTCTCCATCCGCGTCGTAGACAAAATGCTTCCTTGGCGATGTCTACCGAAATAGACAAAGGTGAGTGGCGCAGTCACCTACACTCACATAACTTTGATGAGGGAATCTTGTTCCAGTCTAATCCCATTTTCCTAAATGGACGGGTGTGTTAGACTAGTCATATATCCTTCGCGGAAACCTACTCTATACCCAAGGTTTTCCTGCCGAAATAGACCAGGGTGCATGCCCCTTGGGTTTCAGTCATATCCTCTTGAATCACTCGCACTCATCAGGTGGACAGACTGGAGATCGATGAGACATTCCTTGTGTGAAAAGACCATTTAGGGATGGAATTTGACTATTTTCTATGTGTGAACCAGGGAATCACAGTTGGTCTACGAGCTTGACCACTCTGCCTTCATGCAGAAAACACATTACTCTGAAGAGTGAGGAGACGACGGCTCCCATGCAATAAATATAGTCACACCCAAGGAGTAGATTATAATCCAAGGGTCCTTGGACTACCATCACGTTCATGTGAATGGTTTTCCTTCTCAAAGTAATGGGCACATTGGGAAGGATCCCTAATAGTCGACTGGTTCCTTCGTCAAATCCTATCAGATTTCTCATTTCAGGAAAAAGCGATGGCGAACCAAGCGCTTTCCAAGCAGTTGAGGAAAGGATACTCACAGAAGCCCCTTCATCTATTATGGTACCAACCATGACCATTCTGTAAGCTCGTACAATGATTCTGAATGGTACACTAGCTGGTACACGGGGTATGCCTAGTAGATTCCAATCGAAGGAAACGACTAGGTTGCTTGGAGGTGGGACCAAATAGACGGCTGGATATGAACTTGATGAACTTCCTTCCTGCGGTAAAGGAACGGGTAGACTGCCCCCAAGTTCATCAGAGTCTGTGTTTACGAAAAGAATTTGAACGGTGTCGTTCTCTTTCTCTTTAGTGGCGGTATCATTCGAAGATGAACCTTCTGAAGGCAAGATCGGGTCAACTGCCACCTCGACCTTTTGACTTTCATCTGGTATGGATTCAAAGGGTTCATTTTCAATGATAGACATTTCGGCCGACCACAATGGCGTGCCAGCTGGATTTTCAACTAGTGGTGGACTCGGTAAGAGTTTCTTATATCCAGGAGGGAGCTGTAGTGGTGAAGCAGGACGGTCATCCAAAACTCTTTTAGCTTCATCTAGGAAGGGACAACGATGGACAGCGTGATCGCCTTCACACAATTTACAAGGAAATTTGCAATTCATTTTCTATCCAGATACTTCGCTTTCATTGGTTAATGGTGTGCTTTCAACATGATCATCAAAGGTTGATGACACCGGATTGTGAAAACAAGGAGACTAGTCCCTTAAGATCCAAGGGATGCAAGGACAATCTCGATGATAGTGGTCTCCTTTGCAAATGACACATGGGATTTAGGTTTAGACAGTGCGATGTGAGGATTTTCGCTAGACGACGCATGGTTTCCCCCTTTCACTTTTGGTTCTTTCTTCTTCTTTTCTTTTTTCTCTTTTTGCTTCTTCTTCTTCTCAGTTACTTGATCTTTAGCTTTACCAGCTTTATCAAGCAAAGAGGAAGTAGGAGAGGGAGAAACAGACGAAGTAGAAGGCTAGGGATAACTCTAGTATCATCTAGTTGTTGACTTGACTGTTCAGGAATTACGATATTCTGAATGACAGAGGTAGAGAAGAGCCATACAGGCAAACCAATCATCAACCCTGGAAGTGACAATGTGGCCATATGGGGTGCACCAACATCTCCCCAAGAGGAGAAAGGACTAGGATTTCCTCCAAGGGGAAATCCTTGGTTGGTAGACTCCATTTTTCTCAACCTAAAGACCAACGAGGGAACTTATGATGTTATTCCGATTAAAATAAATTTTAGATGCTTTGACACAACTTGTTTTTTCAACTTTTAAGAGTCGATAAAAAACAAAAGATGACTCTAGTCGCCTTCGATTTTTAATGAGCTTAAAGTGACAAGTGCTCAGATGTACCTTTTCTTTTAAGGAGTCTGAAAAGGAACGAAAGAGACTTCTCTGGAAATCTAGGCAGAGGGGATTACCAAACCAATCGCAAAACTGCAGAATACTTTTTACAGTACGACAGCCAATCTTCCTGAATGTTGTGTTCAGTGCATTGCGATCGATAGGGCGGCAAACATGGCTTCCTAAGGATAAATGATATAGCCTATTGTGGTCTCCGAATATATACTCGACGGTACGTGGGAGCACAAGTCCGTACTAGAACTTGTCGTCTCAGAGTGGAGGAATCACCCAACCAACAATGAAAACAACAGTTACCAGGTTTTACGATGCCAAAATACGTCTCTAGCCTAGACTTCTAGATGTTGTGCATTAGGTTCCAAAGCGTTTTTAGATTCATTAAATTTATTTTATAGTTGATCTTGTTTAAAAATTTTCCTTTCAGGTTCACTCCATGATGTGTATACAATTCCTAAAATGCAGTCTAAGATGATAAACAATTGTTTAATCTTCTTTTGGCAATGAAAATCCTAGCTACTAAGGAAAGAAAATTGAGAGTCTTTCAACAAAGAGCACAGAGAACACACTAAATGCACTGTCCTAAATCAAACCAAGCAGTCTATATGCAAATGCACATGCATGTATTTGTTTTTAGCCTTCTTAATGTATGAATCACGATAAGAAAGCTAAGTGAAAATCTGAATTATTTTTCAAAGCGACAATACTTAACAAATTTCTTTTCAAAATGAAGTGAAGATAAGGGCGACACTTTGCGATTTCGAAATGAAAACTGTTTTCGACACTTTAAAAACTACTCATTCAAATCATATACAAGAGTAACAGTACAATCGACTATCAAGAACAATGGGATTCTCTTCTATGGCTGACAACGACACTTACGACACTTTCAGATTAAGAAACGGTAGTTCGACTATGCTACTTCTTTGCAAAAGAGAACTGAAAATGGCGCACAATACATAAAAACACTTACAGTTCTTTGCACAATAGAGGCGAAATGATGTGAGAGAAGGGGGTTTTCACAGAGATTTACTAACCACAGATAGCAAAATTCCTGAATAGAACTGAAAATAGTGAAGTAAAAACCAAATTCTGAAGGTAAAGTTAACCTTCCTTGACCATCGCACCTGTCACACAGTGAATTCAGTATGCAGCGCACCTAGTGCACACGAGAAGTGTGATGCATACAGACTGCCTTGAAGGCACGGTGCGATGGTACCAATGTGAGACTTTTAACGAGTTTTTGCTCACAATTGGCAATTCAGTTCAGGGATTTAGGCCGAGTAAGTGATATTAAGTATATGTAAATCACAGGGGTTGATCTAAGGAGGTTACTAGAGCCACCACTTAGGGGAATTAGAACGTTTGAAGATCGATTGTTTAATTCATAAACAAAACTCGGAGATAGACTGAAGCAGCATTGGTCTACTTTGCATTTGTATAACAAATGCAGTTCAAAGGCTAGCTGGCTTGACTTCAGGCTCCGTCTGTAAGTTTATAAAATAAACAAAGATAGACTAACAAACAATCTATTCGCTCCCCAGCGGAGTCACCATTTTGTTACTGGAAATAGTGTCCACTCGGAGCTTCTATTCCCAATAAGACTGGTAGCTATCTTAGAAACAAACAAGTAAAGTCTACTTTCGCTTTCCTTTATGAAAATAGATAAGAGTGGAACAAAGGACAACAACCTTAGTCTTGCGCTTGGTTCCTTACTTGATTCCTCTCCTTCCTGATAGATCTTTGCCGCTTCTTCTTCGTCTGTGCAGCTTCAAAGAGCACCTGTGGAATCAAAGCAGCATACTACTATCGAAGAACAGAGATCTATATTCATAAATAACACAGGACCAGATATGTGTTAACCAATAACATGCATATATAAAAACATACAAAATATGGAGAAAACTTGAACATATTTATTAAGATCAAGAATAGCAAGAGGATTACAACCATATGTTCTGACCCAGCATCATCCTCCAGCAAGGAAGCCCTTCTTCACCTCAAGTAAAGCTTAGATCACCTAACACTATGAAGTTACACCAGAAAACCAACAACACCTCTCTACAAGATACAAGATTCCAGCCTCTGGATCTCTGTGATGAGGGATCCATATATAGGTAGGGAGGTGAGTCATCTTTTGGGGTTTTGATTAGTGTCCTCTCTCTGATAGTTCTTGATTCCACTTGGAGACTGATGATCTCTTACTCATCCTTGGTTGAAAACAGAGAGGCAAGTGTCAGAGGGGAAGCTTCTGGAATATTCCATGATCTTCCACCTTGCTAATTGTCCCTGCCATTTGTCCATTCCCGACCATCGTACCCTATAGAGGGGCCATTCAGTATGCATCGCACGCTTTACACTGGGAAGGTGATATGCATCACACCCTCTGCACTGGGTATTCAGTATGGTCCAGTTTTGACCATTTATGAGCAGTTTTTAGTGGAGAACTTCTGGGAGATGATGTAATCAGATGACCTTGTTCCTTTAGGTAGTGAAGCAACACTTTTAGGGACTTAGGAGCCCTCAGTTTATAGACATTTATGATTGGGGTTGAAGTGCCCAAAAATGTCTATAACAAGCGTTGGACTGAAATGGAGCCTTGACCAGTTGCCAACCACCAAGGGTACTCTGCTCACACAGGAGCGAGTTCCTTAGTACCACCAAAAATACGACAAGGTAAGAAAATCATAGAGAGAGGACTTACCATCATCTGCGGAGAAGCTGAGACCGAATGCCAAGACCCTTGATGGAGGCAACCTAGAATATTTGCAGTTAAGAAACAATTAAACAACATAGCAGTTCAGTGAACAAAACCAGTAGCACAAAAACAATAATATATATGAAATAGTGACCACGGGAAGCATTCGCGAGTACTAGAAATCAGAGAAACCAAATAATAGACCACCAATAGAACCAGTTGCTAGAGCAGAGACCAAAACCAGGGCGCCATCGAACCAAAACTACCACAGTCACCAAAGAACAGTTGAGAAAACCTCTTGGACAACAGAGAACGGTCAGAATGCCAAGTGAGCAAGGAATGAGGGAGTAAACCAAAGGTGGGATCGCATATCTCGAGACAAGGACAGGTGTTCCTTCACAGTAAATTCCAAGTACCAAATAATAACTACAACAACCAAAATATCTACCACTAATTCGGCGGGAATATTATCTGCTTAATCACCATACTAATTATTGTGTTAATCATTTAATCGAATTGTGAAGTTTTCAAAGGGCTGGTCCCATCAAATTGTGGTATTAGAGCAGGTTTTGGAGTTTTCCTGAGAAATGGAAGTTGGAAGACGAGGTCGTGGAAGAGGTGTCTGGAGAGTAGTAGAGGAAGGATTGCGGGAGGAGATTAGGATCCTTACTGCTTGTTTGGAGGCAGTTGAAGCAGGAAGGAGAAGGGATCTAGAAGTAGGAGATGATAGCGAAGAAGAAGCTACAGTTGCGACAGATGGATCAGATGAGGAAGGACCTGAAATTAGATAGTTGAGGTTGGTCTTGTTGGCTAGCAATAAGCCTAAGCCAGAAATTCCAAATTACGATCGCAGCTTGTCCACAGAAGTTCTGTTGGACTGGATTAGCAAGTTGGACAAATATTTCAAATGTGAAGAGGTCAGCGAAGATCAAAGAGTTAAATTCGTTGCAACCAAGCTAAAGGGATATGCGACCTTGTGGTGGGACAGTGTTCAAGCAGAAAGAAGAAGGATGAATAAGTTTCCAATAAAGAAATGGCCAAGAATGGTGGCCAAGATGAAAGGCAAATTTTTTCCCAAAGATTACCAGATTGCTCTACATCGGCAAGTGCAGAAATTGAAGCAAAAAGGAATGACTGTTTGGACTTCAAAATGTCATACAAATATCACTCATTACCATACATTTTTCACCTATGCTTCCATTATATCACTCATTATTCACCACCATGTCACTTCATTTTCCCTATTGTTCACCATTAATGGGACTCATTTATATCTTCCAAATATTATTTATTTTTAAGCATTTTAAGAGAAATTCTTGATTAAATACTAGAAAATAATATTTTTTACTTCATATATGGAAAGTGGATTATTTTTGTGACATGTGTAGGTTCCAAGGAAGCTTCCAAGACACCTTTATGTGGCCTTGAATGATCAAATTCGAATTTGATAAGATAAGCCTCATGGAGAAGATCAAGATCTCATGGAGAAAATCAAGGATAAAGGGGGTTATGTGTCTAGATGGTTGAGAGATTTATGGAACTAAAGAGAGATTAGTGGATGATCATTATGAGTTTGTTACTCATCCCATTGTTTTTGTAATCTTAGAATTTTGGAGTATGTAATCTTAGAAGCTTAGAGTTGTAATCTTAGAGTTGGTTTGTAATGGATATTTTGGAATAAAGGATCATACTTCAATTTTGCTTCTACATTTGAGTCTCCATTGAAGTGGTGTGCTTGTGGAGTTATGGAGGGCCCCCATGGCCTCACTTGCATGCTTATTTGTTTTTTTTAGGTATAATTTGTTTTATGTTTTTGTTTGATTTCAGCTTTCAAGTTTTATTAAATGTTCTAATATTGGAAGGATCTTATTTGAAAGTGTTTTGTAAAAGAACCATAAGATCTCATACAATGATTAGATCTAGGTTTACTTCATTTCAGCTTTTAAGTTCTAATTAGATGATCTAATTTTGGAAGAGATCTTGTAGAATATGTTCTTGTAAGAGAATCATATATCTCAAACAATTGTTAGTTCTAGGTTTGATTAGTTATTGAAAGAGATCTTAATGAATATGTTCCTGTAAGGGGACTTTAAGATCTTGGACAAATTAGGAATCTTTCTAGATCTATATATTTTATATAGGCACTTCTAAGTTTACCTTCCCTGGTTGACATTAAATTAAACTCTAATTTGCATCCGCATTTTAGACCCAACATTTTGGCACTGTTGCCTGGGAAGTGCAACTAGAAGGATTTAGTAATTATTTTATGCATTTGTTTTTATGGACTAATTTGTGGAACTTGGTGAAAACAGGTTCGTAAAGGAGTTCAAAGTTTGGAGCATTTTTATTTTCGTACAGTTATTTTAAATTTAGTTCTTCTTTTAAACCCCCCATTTCTCACTAATCCATCTACTGATGAGGACTTTGACAATGTTGAACAGGTACTTCTTGGAGAGCAAGAACAATAACCTTGAGCCAACTCTAAGAAAGGATTCTCACATACTTGCAAAACATAATGTAAAATTTTTAAATCTTGATGTGAGCATGTTCGAATTTTTAGTCCGTAGATGGCTCCATTGGAAGCATTCTTTTACTTATAAAATAAAACATCTTTCAAATTAATGTAGAATAGATTAGAAAATAAAAATGAGATCTCATTAGAAATCTTTAGAAGTTGTTATCATTCGAAGTTTTTAGTTTTGTTTTCAAAGAAATAAATCATCATGAGTAAATTCAGTGGCACATATTTGCATTTCTATGTCTTGTTTCTGTATCACGGGTGAGCCAGGAGCTTGATTATCGGAAAGCCTTGTCTTCCGAAAGTCTAAACGCCCCTGTGACATTGCAGAAAGAGTGTAGATAATGCAAGGTTTTGTCGCAAATCTTAATTGTGTTTTATCCATCCATGCTAACCTGCATCAATAAAAAAAATTCAAGAGATTAGTATGCTCTCTTCCTGTACTTTGTGCAATCAGAAAGATCAGAAAATCAATTGATTTATCTCAAATAAAAATACTTTTGCTGGAAAATTGATTTGCGATATGACAATAAAGAATTTTGTAAATGAGCGAAACATCATCTTAAAAAAAAAAAAAAAAATTACTTGAACTGTAAAAGAAGCCATACGTTGACTTTTCCACAAACAACAAATGTATTCTAAATTTAATCAAAAATCGATTTATGATACGCCCATAATTATTATAACCTGGTTTTCATAGTGAATTTCATTGTATTTTCTATCTTATCAAGGTTTCATTTACTGTAACACAGAGCACAACTTGAATTCACATAATGGGAAAGCAGTTCAATCTCCACAATTTTCAACAAACAACACAGTTATATGGGTGTAGAAAAAATGATTTCATCGCTTTCATCATTCTAGCATTTAAGTTTCACAGGAATAAGATCATTCATTGTCATAATTGGTTGGCTTTTGCAAATTGCCAGTGCATTGCATTTCTTTAAAAAGATTAGAAAGCTTTGTTTTCATACCACATGATGCAATTCGCTAAAAAAATTCAGGGTCTCCCAAGTATATCCATATTGCCCATACCCTGCAATTTCAAGCAATCAAAATTTGCTCCGATTCTCCAATATATGGCTCGAATATGTGACTCACTTCTCGCACCTATGTGTAAATGACACTGTAGCTCAATATATGATATTACATTACCATAAGTTTGCATTTTACAATGATTCATATGACTTGGAGGTTGATATTTTGTGAGCGATGTTCAAATAAGATGTAATTTGGGTAGAAGTCCATGTTTTGCAGCGTGTGAGATTTTGTTTGTTGACTGAGCAATTTCTACATAACATTAAACAGTAAAACACTAGGAACACCAATTGATTTCTGTTGCCAAAAGCTTCATGAAATCGCACCAGTCTCAACACCTAATTTTAAAATGGATTTTTTGCACAAACCAACATGAATTAAAAAAAAAAAACTGAGACATGGGTTTTCTCCAGAATGGGGGTAATTAGGTGACTTAGGAGAAATTTCCAAAAATTTGCAGCCGTTTAGGAGAAAATTGGGTTTCTTTCGAGCCTAATTTGACAGATTGCGCCAAAATCCGATTTTCTTTGTGGCCAGATCTGATTTTCGTGGCTAAAATTCCATCTTGAGACAGTGGGAGAGAACGCTATAAATTAACACTTGTCTATTTACGGGATTGATTGTGAGTTTTTCTAGGGTTGAAATCCATACAAAACTAAAAAAATAGCTCAAAAATTTTAATGATCGGAAGCTTCCCCTAATTTTTCTGCTACTGTTCAGCCATGACATAGATTGTTTAATTTCAACGAGCAAAAACATAGCCACTACAACTTTGTTTTAATTATCAGGACTGCTGGATTAGATATAGCTGCAACATTGAAATAGCTGCAAAAATGGAATCAAATGCAGAATATGCAAGCGCAATATCATAACATTTTTTAGGCAGATGATTTCCATTGATGGGCGAAGCATAGAAATCACAAAATGGTGAAACTTTCAACGAGGAGTAACAATTAGTTTTTTTTTTATGAATTTTGTTTTTATTTATTTATTTTTATTTGACGCATTTGTATTAAACTCTTGCAAATTTTTAAATGATGCAGATTTTGGCAATTACAAGCTCAACGACGATATGTGAAATTTGATATCATCGATGCAAATCATGAAACAATTTCGACTATTGTCGGGATTTGTATAATTGCAACGAAATTGAATTTTATTTACATGAAAAGGGAATTAATTATACTCATTTCATATTTGACAATGGATTTGTAAAAAAATCATGGAATTGGGCTAACTTATACATTTGATTTTATTTAAATTTGTTCCATTGGTGTTTATTTCTTTTTTCATAAAAAAACCAAGTAAAAATTGATCACTTTTGCTTGGATATATTTATGTTTTGTGAATGCCAAGTTTTTGCAGGTTTGCATTAATCAGATGATCATTCAAGGAGTCTAATTTGTTGATAGTTGGACTTCTAACAAATCAATTTTATGATGAATCATGTGAATAAGTCCATATCCATTACAACCAGTCTCTTATTCCCTTTGTAAAATTGTAAATCCCAATCAGTCCTCAAAGCAAGCCAAAATCCCTTTTTCCCAGCAAGTTTCAATCCTGCAGTCAAATCTACTTGTTTTCATTCACCCCTAACCCACAAAATAAAACAAGTAGCTCACTTACAAAAAGCTCACTTATTGTCATTTTCCTTGTCATTTTCATTTCCTTCTTTTTCCACCATTTTCCTCTTCCGCCAATAAAATCCTGCTTCTACATATCACTGAGTCAAAGTCCTAGAGTCTAATTATCTTTGTAAAAACACCTAGAGGCTTGCATGCCTTAATGGCAAGCACTCTTGCCAATGAACAATGGGAGTACATTAATAT
>APFE030430212.1:0-12207 GCA_000404065.3 Pinus taeda | reverse complement strand
AGGGGTGGAGCCAAGCCTAACGTATCATAGCCTAGTCTACTCTAGATAAACCTACACTTGCCAAGACTAAGTTAGCCTAGCCTAGCCTAGAGTACTCTAGCCTACCCTACTCTCCTCTAGCCTAGCCTCCTCTAGCATGGCCTAAATTAAACTAACCTAATCTAACCTAACCTACACTAGTAGAGTTGAACTTAGCCTAACCTAAACTAACCTACCAAATTTAGCATAGCCTAGCCTACTTGAGCTTACTCTAGCCTAACCTAGCCTAAGGTATCCTCAACTAAGCTAATGTAATCTAATCTAACCTAACCTCGCCTAACCTATACTAGGCTAGCCTATCCTAACCTTGCCTAACCTAGACTAGGCTAGCTTAACCTAACCTAGCCTAACCTAGTCTAACCTAACCAAACCTAACCTAACCTAACATAACTTAGACTATCCTACCCTTGCCTAACATAAACTTGCCTAACCTAACCTTACCTAACCTAGCCTAACCTATCATTTCCTAACCTAGCCTAGCATAGCCTAGCCTAACCTACCTTACCCTACCGTACTCTGGCGTAACCTAACCTAGCCTACTCTAGCCTATCCTACTATAGCCTAACCTACCCTAGTATAGCCTAACCTACTCTAGCATACACTAGCTTACTCTAGCCTAACCTACTCTAGCCTAGCCTAACCTAGCCTAAACTAGCATAACCTACCCTACTCTACTATAACCTAAGCTACTCTAGGCTAGCCTAACCTACTCTAGCACAAGCTAGCCTAAACTGCTCTAGCCTAGTCTACTATAGCCTAACCCACCCTACTATAGCCTAACCTACTATAGCACAAGCTAGTCTAACGTGCCCTAGCCTAGTCTACTATAGCCTAACCTAACCCACTATAGCATAGTCTAACCTACACTAGCCTAAACTAACCTACCAATTGTAGCATAGCCCAACCTACTTGAGCCTAACCTAGCCTAACCTAGCCTCACCTAAGATAATGTAACCTAATCTAACCTAACCTCGCCTAACCTGCAAGAGCGTAGCCTTGCCTAACCTAACCTAGCCTTTCCTAACCTAAACTTCCCTAACCTAACCTTGCCTAACCTAGCCTAACCTACCCTACTCTATCATAGTCTAACCTAGACTAACCTAAACTAACCTACCAATTGTAGCATATCCGAGCCTAAATGAGCCTACTCTAGCCTAACCTAGCATCACCTAAGCTATTGTAACCTAATCTAACCTAACCTCGCCTAACTTAGACTAGCATAGCCTTGCCTAACCTAACCTAGCCTTTCCTAACCTAAACTTTCTTAACCTAACCTTGCCTAACCTAGCCTAACTTAGCCTTGCCTAACCTAGTCTAGCCTTAGCCTAACCTCTCCTAGCCTAGCATAACCTACCCTACCCTAGCCTAGACTAGCCTAACCTAACCTAGCCTACTCTAGCCTAACCTACTCTAGCCTAGCCTACTATAGCCTAACCTACCCTACTCTACCCTAACCTACTCTAGCCTACACTAGCCTACTATAGCCTAACCTACTCTAGCCTAGCCTAACCTAGCCTAACCTACTCTAGCACAAGCTAGCCTAACCTACTCTAACCTAACCAACTATGGCCTAACCTACCCTACTCTAGCATAGTGTAATCTAGCCTAACCTAAACTAACATACCAACCTAGCCTAATCTAGCCTCACCTAATCTAATGTAAACTAATCTAACCTAACCTCGCCTAACCTAGACAAGGCTAGCCTAACCTAACCTTGCCTAACCTAGACTAGGCTAGGCTAGCCTAACCTAGCCTAGCCCAGTGTAACCTAACCTAACCTAACTTAGACCAGCCTAGCTTTCCCTAACCTAAACTAACCTCACCTAACCTAAACTTGCCTAACCTAACCTTGCCTAACATAGCCTAACCTAGCCTAGCCTTGCCTACACTAGCCTAGCCTAGCCTAGCCTAGCCTAGCCTAACGTAGCCTCGACTAGCCTACTCTAGACTAACCTACTGTAGCATAGCCTAGTATAAGCTAACCTACACTACTCTACCCTAACATCATCTAGCCTACACTAGCCTACTCTAGCCTAACCTACTCTAGCCTATCCTAACCTAGCCTAAACTAGCATATTCTACCCTACTCTACTCTAGCGTAAACTACTATAGCCTAGCCTAACCTAGCCTAATCCACTCTAGCCTAGCCTACTAGAGCCTAGCCTACCCTACTCTACCCTATCCTAGTCTAGCCTACACTAGCCTACTATAGCCTAACCTACTCTAGCGTAGCCTAACCATGCCCGAACTAGCATAAGCTACCCTACTCTATTGTAGCCTAACCCACTCTAGCCTAGCTTAACCTAGACAAACCTACCCTAGGCTAAGCTAGCCTAACCTACTCTAGCCTAGCCTACTATAGCCTAACCTACCATACTCTACCCTAACCTAGTCTTGCCTACACTAGCCCACTCTAGCCTAACCTACTCTAGCCTAGCCTAAACTAGCCTAACCTACTCTAGCCTAACCTAAACTAGCATAACCTACCCTACTCTACTATAGCCTAAACTACTCTAGCTTAGCCTAACCTAGCCTTACCTACTTTAGCCTTGCCTTAACTAGCCTAGCCTAACCTAGCCTAGCGTAACATACTCTAGCCTACTGTATCTTAACCTACTCTAGCCTATTGTATCTTAACCTACTTTAGCCTAGCCTAAGGTAGCTAACCCACTCTAAACTACTCTATCCTAGGATAACCTAACCTAACCTACTCTAGCCTAACCTGCTCTATCTTAGCCTAAACTAGCCTAGCCTAGCCTACTCTAACTGAGCTTAATCAACTCTAGTCGAGCCTACTGAAGCCTACTCTAGCCTAGCCTAGCCTAACTTAGCTTAATATAGCCTAACCTAATCTAACCTATCCTACTCTAACCTAACCTAACCTAACCTATCCTAGCATAGCCTAACCTAGCCTAGTCTAATCTAACCTAGCCTAGCCTAAGCTAGCCTAGTCTAATCTAACCTAGCCTAGCCTAAGCTAGCCTAGTCTACTTTTTCCTAGCCTAATATACTCTAACCTAGCCTAGTCTAACCTAGCCTAGTCTAGTGTAGCCTAACCTAGCCTAACCTAATCTACCCTAGCCTAATATACACTAGCTTCGCCTAACCTAGTCTAGCCTACCCTAGCTTAGCTTAACCTAGCCTAGACTAAGCTAACCTAGCCTAACCTAACCTAACCTAGCCTAGCTTAGCCTACCCTAACCTAGCCTATGTTAGCCTAACCTAACCTAGCCTAACCTACTATAGCCTAACCTACTCTAGCATAGTGTAGGTTGACCTACTCTAACCTACTATAGCCCAACTTATTACTCTAGCATACTCTGGCATAACCGCCTCTAACCTACTATAGCCAAACACAGTCTACTCTAGCATACCCTAGCCTACTCTAGCTTAACCTACTCTAGCCTAGACTAACCTAGCCTAAACTAGACTAACCTACCCTACTCTACTCTAGCTTAAACTACCCTTGCCTAGCCTAACCTATCTTAAACTACTTTGGCCTAACCTACCCTAACCTACTCTAGCTTAAACTAGCCTAGTCTAGCCTACTCAGGTGTAGCCTAACCTACTGTAGCCTATTCTAGTCTACCCTACTCTAGCCTAACCTACACTACTCTACTCTACCCTAAACTACTCTAGCCTAGCTTAATCCAGCATAGGCTAACCTACTCTAGCCTAACCTAACCTAACCTACCCTATCCTAATCTTACCTGACCTACTCTAGCCTAGCATGACATACCCTATTCTAGCTTTGCCTATCCCTACCTAGCATAGCCTAGCTTATGTTAGGCTAGTCTAGGCTAGCCTAGCCTACTCTAGCCTAGCCTAGCCTATCCACCAACTCTAACCTACCCTACTCTAGCCTAATCTACTCTAGCCTAGCCTGCCCAATCCTAGACTAGCCCAGACCCTAGCCTAATTTTACCTAGCCTAGCCTAATTTTACCTAGCCTAGCCTAACCAACTCTAGCCTAGCTTAACCTAGCCTAACTATCCTATCCTACCCTAGCCTAGACTATTCTACCCTAGCATAGCCAAGCCTACTCTAGACTACCCTAACCTAGCCTAATCTACCCTACTTTGGCCTAGCCTACTCTAGCTTACTCTAGCCTAGGACAACCTAGGCTAACCTAGCCTACCCTAGCCTAGCCTACTACATCCTAGCTTATCCTACTTTAGCCTACCCTATCCTAGCCTATCCCACTCTAGCCTATCATAACCTAGGCTACTCTAGCCTACTCTAACCTAGCCAAGCCTAACGTATCATAGCCTAGTCTACTCTAGATAAACCTACACTTGCCAAGACTAAGTTAGCCTAGCTTACTCTACCCTAGCCTAGCCTAGACTACTCTAGCCTACCCTACTCTTCTCTAGCCTAGCCTCCTCTAGCCTAACCTACCCTAACCTACTCTAGCATGGCCTAAACTAGACTAACCTAATCTAACCTAACCTACTCTAGTAGATTTGAACTTAGCCTAACCTAAACTAACCTACCAACTTTAGCATAGCCTAGCCTACTTGAGCCTACTCTAGCCTCACCTAGCCTAAGCTAGCGTCACCTAAGCTAATGTAACCTAATCTAACCTAACCTCGCCTAACCTATACTAGGCTAGCCTAAGCTAACCTTGCATAACCTAGACTAGGCTAGCTTAACCTAACCTAGCGTAACCTAGTCTAACCTAACCTAACCTAAACTAACCTAACCTAACTTAGACTATCCTATCCTTGCCTATCCTAAACTTTCCTAACCTAACCTTACCTAAACTAGCCTAACCTATCATTTCCTAACCTAGCCTAGCCTAGCATAGCCTAACCTACCTTACCCTACCCTACTCTAGCCTAACCTAACCTAGCCCACGCTAGCCTATCCTACTATAACCTAACCTACCCTAGTATAGCCTAACCTACTCTAGCATACACCAACCTACTCTAGCCTAACCTACTATAGCCTAGCCTAACCTAGCCTAAACTAGCATAACCTACCCTACTCTACTATAACCTAAACTACTCTAGCCTAGCCTAACCTAGCCTAACCTACTCTAGGACAAGCTAGCCAACCTACTCTAGCCTAGTCTACTATAGCCTAACCTACCCTACTGTAGCCTAACCTACTCTAGCACAAGCTAGCCTAACGTGCTCTAACCTAGTCTACTATAGCCTAACCTAACCTACTCTAGCATGGTCTAACCTAACGTGCTCTAGCCTAGTCTACTATAGCCTAACCTCACCTACTACAGCATAGTCTAACCTACACTAGCCTAAACTAACCTACCAATTGTAGCATAGCCCAACCTACTTGAGCCTAATCTAGCCTAACCTAGCCTCACCTAAGCTAATGTAACCTAATCTAACCTAACCTTGCCTAACCTGGACTAGCGTAGCCTTGCCTAACCTAACCTAGCCTTTCCTAACCTAAACTTGCCTAACCTAACCTTGCCTAACCTAGCCTAACCTACCCTACTCTAGCATAATCTAACCTAGACTAACCTAAACTAACCTACCAATTGTAGCATAGCCCAGCCTAAATGAGCCTACTATAGCCTAACCTAACATCACCTAAACTAATGTAACCTAATCTAACCTTACCTCGCCTAACCTAGACTAGCATAGCCTTGCCTAACCTAACCTAGCCTTTCCTAACCTAAACTCGCTTAACCTAACCTTGTCTAACATAGCCTAACCTAGCCTTGCCTAACCTAGCCTAGCCTTAGCCTAACCTCGCCTAGCCTACCATAACTTACCCTACCCTAGCCTACTCTAGCCTAACCTAACCTAGCCTAACCTACTCTAGCCTACCCTACTATAGCCCAACCTACCCTACTCTACCCTAAGCTACTCTAGCCTACAGTAGCCTACTCTAGCCTAACCTACTCTAGCCTAGCAAAAACCTAGCCTAACCTACTCTAGCACAAGCTAGCCTAACCTACTCTAGCACAAGCTAGCCTAAACTACTCTAGCACAAGCTAGCCTAACCTACTCTAACCTAGCCAACTATAGCCTAACCTACCCTACTGTAGCATAGTGTAACCTAGCCTAACCTAAACTAACATTACAACCTAGCCTAATCTAGCCTCAACTAAGCTAACGTAAACTAATCTAACCTAACCTCGCCTAACCTAGACTAGGCTAGCCTAACCTAACCTAGCCTAGACTAACCTAACCTAGCCTAGCCCAGTCTAACCTAACCTAACCTAACTTAGTTCAGCCTAGCTTTCACTAACCTAAAGTAGCCTCACCTAAGCTAAACTTGCCTAAACTAACCTTGCCTAACATAGCCTAACCTAGCCTACCCTTGCCTAACCTAGCCTAGCCTAACCTAGCCTAGACTAGCCTACTCTATCCTAACCTACTCTAGCCTAGCCTAACCTAGCCTAGACTAGCCTACTCTAGCCTAACCTACTCTAGCCTAGCCTACTGTAGGCTAACCTACCTTACTATACCTTAACCTCGTCTAGCCTACACTAGCCTACTCTAGCCTAACCTACTCTAGCCTATACTAACCTAGCCTAAACTAGCATATTCTACCCTACTCTACTCTAGCCTAAACTACTATAGCCTAGCCTAACCCACTCTAGCCTAGCCTACTATAGTCTAACCTACCCTACTCTACCCTATCCTAGTCTAGCCTACACTAGCCTACTATAGCCTAGCCTAACCTACTCTAGCGTAGCCTAACCTAGCCTGAACTAGCATAAGTTACCCTACTCTATTGTAGCCTAACCCACTCTAGCCTAGCTTAACCTAGACTAACCTACCCTAGCATAAGCTAGCCTAACCTTCTATAGCCTAGCCTACTAAAGCCTAACCTACCATACTCTACCCTAACCTAGTCTTGCCTACACTAGCCTACTCTAGCCTAACCTACTCTAGCCTCGCCTAAACTAGCATAACCTTCCCTACTCTACTATAGCCTAAACTACTCTAGCTTAGCCTAACCTAGGCTTACCTACTTTAGCCTAGCCTTAACTAGCCTAGCCTAACCTACCCTAGCGTAACCTACTCTAGCCTATTGTAGCTTAACCTACTTTAGCCTAGCCTAAGGTAACTAACCCACCCTAAACTACTCTATCCTAGCCTACCCTAAACTAACCTAATCTAGCCTAACCTACTCTATCTTAGCCTAAACTAGCCTAGCCTATCCTACTCTAGCTGAGCTTAATCGACTCTAGCCGAGCCTACTCAAGCCTACTCTAGCCTAGCCTAGCCTAGCCTAATATAGTCTAACCTAATCTAACCTATCCTACTCTAACCTAGCCTATTCTAGACTAGCCTACTCTAGCCTAGCCCCTAGCCTACTATCGCCTAGCTTGGCCTAACCTACTCTATCCTAGCCTAGCCGAGTCTAGCCTAATCTAATCTAACCTAGCCAACTCTAGCATACCCTGGCCTAGCCCTTAGCGTACTCTCACCTAACTTGGCCTCACCTACTCTAGCCTAGCTTAACCTAGCCTAGCCTAGCATAGCCTAGCGTACTCTAACCTACTCTAACCTAGCCTAGCCCACTCTAGCCTACTATACCCTAGCCTACTCTGACCAAGCCAAACTTAGCCTAGCCTACTCTAGCATAGCCTAGCCTAGCCTAGGCTAGCTTACTCTAACCTAACCTACTCTAGCCTAACATAGCCCAACCTACTCTAGCTTGTAATAACCTAGCTTAACCTAAACTAACCTACCCTACTATAGCCTACTCTAGCCTACCCTAGCCTACCCTATCCTAGCAGAATCCACCCTAACCTAACCAAACCTAACCTAAATTAGCCTAGCCTAACCTATCTTAGCGTAACCTAAGCTAGCCTAGCCCAACCTAGCCTAGCCTAAGCTTACCATAACCTAACCTAGCCTAACTTCTCCTAGCCTAGCCTAACCTAACCTAACCTCCCCTTGCCTAGCCTAACCTAGCTTAGTGTAGCCTAGTGTAGCCTAGCCTACTCTAGCTTACCTTAGTCTGCTCTATATTAGCATAGCCTAGCCTACTCTAGCTTAACTTACCCTACTATAGAGTAAGTAGCCTATCCTATTTTTGGATAGACCACACCCTAGCATAAAGTTATTCTATCTTTGTGTAGCCTAGTCTAATTTAGCCTATCCTAGCCTACTCTAGGTGAGCCTTCCCTAGTCTAACACAATCTAGATTTCTAAGAATTTATATAGATACATGTTGTAGTTGAAAATTTTAATAAAATATATATATTCAAAGGAAATCTTAAAAAGCATTTATAATATAATTTAATTTTATCATAAATATTTAAATATAAGAACATTATCACTTTATTTAATTTCAAACTTTTCTCTTTGCACATTGTGTTATTTTAATTAAAAAATATATCATACTACGTCATACCAATAGTAAATATAGTGCCAAACTTAGATAACAAATTAAATATTTAAATTTGAAAATCATTTTAAAATTTAAATTAAACTAAACACAATATTAATAAAGGGATCACTCAAAACAAATTAAATGCTATTAATAAAAATTTATTTAAAATAAATTAAATGTATGAATATACAATTTAAAATATATTGAATTTAACCAAAGTACTAATGAAAATCAAGATGTAACATAAATTATAAGATATAAATAAAAAACATATTTTTAAGTAAAAAGTATATTTGTAAAATGTAAAAATATAATTTAACATTATTTAGAGAAATCCAATAATCTAAAAATTTAAATGTAGCATAAGTTATAAGATATAAATAAAAACATATTTGTAAAATGTAAAAATATAATTGAAAAGTATTTAGAGAAATATAATAATCTAAAACAAATTTTTTAGAGGAATTATTTTTTTATTGGATGGCCCATCCAAAACTGATTTTGAGAGCCACGGGTTAAGTCCACTGTATTTTTAATTGAGAAAAAGAATTCACAAACAGATAAATGTGAAAGTAAGAAACCAATTTAAATAAAACCACAAACCTTCACAAAAATAAACTAAGTCAATGAATAAATGTAATGATCTAAACTCAGTGGAACACTAATTGGATCCATAAAACTACGATAATAAATTAAGCCCAGCTAAAGGAATCAGTAAAAACTATTGTGGTTTTAACTCATTATATAGTTAAATATATTAACATAAAGAAAACTTAAATGAACACATTAAGTTTCAAGGACTCATTATATAGTTAAATATATTAACATAAAGAAAACTGAAATGAACACATTAAGTTTCCTTGAAGAGCAAAGATTAGAGGATAGATAGAAACTACATCTATAACTGGTTAAAGAAAAGTGCGTTTAAAATATTCAACTTTAAATACCCAGAACATTAATTGAAAATACCCTATACTTTATTCTTCTTCTGGTTTGACATAGTGTTTAAGAGAAAACTGGGAAAAAATAATTAATAAATAGAATCTAATTATTCTATTTACTAATTTAATTTTACAATTTGTGTACGGATTCTAGGGAGAAGACTATATTTACTATTTTATTAATTTATAAATATTCTAAATCTGAGAAGACTATATTTACTATTTTATGAATTTATAAATATTCTAAATCTGATTTGAAAAGCAATGGAAAATCAAGGAATAGTCAAGTTAGAGATAATGTATGAATCAAAACCCAGAAGAAACTTAAAAAAACATAAAAACACAAAAGTCAGTATGCAAAAAGATTAGAGGGAAAAAACATAAAAACAAAAAAGTCAGTATGCAAAAAGATTAGATGGGGCGAATTATTCATTATTTTTAAGCAGATTGACTCATAATCCCTTCCATGCCTAGTTATATCCAGCACGTCTTTGCAAATCACTCGCTATTTTTTTCTGAATAGTTAGGAATATTTTGTTGAAATTTGTGCGGTATAAAATTCCACGGTTGATAGTTAGAAACTTACTAAAAACTCAGGAATATTAGGAAAGAAACCTACCTGCAGGTGGGCTGAACCAGGTTTACTGAGCGTCGTCTTATTTCCACGCAAATCAGTTGAATCAGTTATTCTTGATCTGAACCAGGTTTACTGGGCGTCGTGTTATTTCCAGGCGAATCACGTATTCTTGATCACTACCAGAACTTGAGATGAACCATGTTTAGTGGGCTTCGTGTATTCCAGGCGGTTGAGTGAGAACTAGGTATTCTTCACAGAACAATCAAAATTAAAAAGTCAGGAACACCCCAAAAAGGACACACGTTAAATAATACAGTGTAGGGTTAAAAGATCGAGAGCGACATAGAAAGAACAAGGTCGTGCTTATGAGATGACTTGAGACCATGAACAAAATTTACATCAACGAGCAGCAAATTAAGATTTTAATAACGGCAAATGATAGCTGTAATTTAGTGAAATTAATGTCAACCCATTAGGATTTATGGTTCCAAATGGCAAATTAATTAGAACCCTTACAATACTAATAATTACTATTACTATGGGTGGTTTCTGTCTACTACAATGCCAATAATTAAAACTCTTCCAATTTTCCAAAATCTGAATCTCAAACAATTAATAAATAAAAATTATTAAACCATGAAGCAACCCCTACTCTGTAACCATACCTGATTGTCAATTCCATGCCAGGCGAAAACGTGTATTCTAGTAATCTAAAATTTAAAAGTATTCACATCTATCTTCTGCGCCACCTTCTGCCCCAAAAATAAAATCACACAGCCAAAAGCTGAAAACAGAGAGAAAAAATGTGCTTCAGGTTCTGCAACAAAAATAAAATCCGGCAGACAAGCAATGAAGCGCATGGGGAAAAAAAAATGAAAAACATCAAAGAAATGAACGGAAAGCATCCCACCATAACAGAAACACCCCCCAAAATAAACCAGCATGCTAAGCAAACAAACATCCATAAAGAAACAATTCTATGCAATGCAGTGCAGAGTAGGGAACAACAAGAGGAGAGTGGGTACTCTGCGTGTGAGAATGTGTTTATATCGTCTGCCTTTGAAACGGTTAGAAATAGCTTTTAAAACGGTTAAAAAGAAAGGTAAAAATCAAAATGATAATACAAATGGTCCAGCTGGGAAGGACATTTCGTTCAAGTGAATAGCACAAGAAAATGCAAAAGTAATTCAGGGGCTCTATCAACGGCTAATTTGCAGCAACAATGCCACATCATTTCTAGCCGTTTGATGCCCATCATTTCTAGACGTTTGGAGAGATGGTGCCACCTCATTTTGAGGGGGTTGGATTAACTTCACCATTAAAAATAACGTAATATGTCAATTTCAAATAACGTAATATGCCAATTTCTAAAGAATCTAACATGCCAATTTCTCTTGGTTGACTTATTTCATAATATTTTTAGACTTGGTTGATTTAGTTGACTTAAGTATTAATATTTAAATTGTAATTTAATTTAATAAAATCTAATATTTATGCAATTGACCATAACATCATGAATGAATTTGAATTTCTCTAAGTAGCACTATTCAATTAACATTGTATTTTAATTAATCATTTTTTATAATTAGTTGCATGTTGATGCTTTATGAAGATGGAATTCTAAATGTTTGTGTTTTTATTTTATGTAATGTATGTGTTTGTTTGTTTATGCTCTTGTTTGTGTATAAACTTTAGAATACGAGAAAAGATTTCATTAGAATATGCCATATGGATGGTCATTTCCCAAATTGTTAGAATATGTTCTATCCATGGTCATTGCCTAGATTGTCTATTGACTTCATACAAGTCACACTTGTGATGATTTTTCAAAGTAAAAATATAATATCCAAGAACTACACTTCCAATTAATTGAATGTGTATTAAACTATATATGTTAAAATTAATATTTAGTTTAACAAAATTTCATTTATTTTTGCAAATGACCATGGATTTTTTTTGTAAGTATCATTATTGAATGCATATTTGAGAATCAAATTATTTTATAAGTATTTATAATTAGTTACAAATGAGTGTTTCATGATGATAGGATTTTAAATGTTTGTGTTTTTATTTTATGTAATGTATTTACTTGTTTGTCTTTGCTCTTGTTTGTGTTTCTTTGTCTATGAATTCCAAAACATGCAAAAAACTTTCATTATAATATACCATATGGAAGGTGGCTAAACAAATTGTCAATAAACTTGATACAAATAACTTCTATGATGATTTCAAGAATGCATAGTATCCAATACAAGAGATACACTTCAAATGAATTGAATGCTTGCATTAACCTATCCATGTTCAATTTAATAAAATTTCACGTATTTTGAT
>APFE030430204.1:0-14635 GCA_000404065.3 Pinus taeda | reverse complement strand
TGATATCCTTCTGCTAAAAGTCATGCACACTTGGTCAATAATTGATCTAGCCTAGCTAGAATTGCAAAAGATTGGACAAATTTCTCATTTCGAAGAACCTGCTAGAATCCAACCTCAAAATGAAGTAGTGCTTTTTTGTTGGGGGAAATTATGAACACATGCCAATTTTCTTGAACTTGAACACCTTTCCTAATAAACCTCCAAGTCCCTTAAAATTAAACCTTCTTGGCTAGATGACCCTTCCTTTTTAGTCCTCCTCAAGACTAGCTAGGCCCATCTCTCCCTCGATTCTCCAAAATTTCTCTACCTTCAATTCCAATAGAATATCAAAAAATCATGGGAGATCACATGCGAATGGGCTTGGAAAAAGTGGGAGGAATCCTCCAAAATCTTATTGGAAATAGAATCCAACATTCAATATCTTTGGAACCAGATCTCCTTCCAAACTCTCTGATTAATTTCCATGCTTAACTTTTTGAGCTTGAAAAAACTATAAAGGTGATTCTTCTTGACTATGAGAAAGAATGGAACTTAAGGATTCAAGTCCTTTGGCTCTCTGGAAGGGATGGCAGTACAAAATATTTCCATAGAGTGGAAAACCATCGAAAAACCATAAATACTTATTGGGTTATTACGGGCCCTTCCAATGTTTTCACTACTTTTTCTCTGATATTAGAAGAGAAGGTTGTTCATATTTCAAAGGTATATTAAAATAGGAGTATAGACTCATGATTGAGTAGGTTCTCCAAGTGGCCAGATATTTCCCTCGATTTGTTGAAGAGGAAGACAATGATATTCTTATGGAAGATATTTCCAAGAAGGAACTAGAAAATGTACTTCACAGTTTCCAAAAATATTAAAGTCCTGTACCTGATGGGATTCCTATTGAATTCTACATCAAATGTTTGGATTTCGTAGGTTATGATCTTCTCTATGTTATTGAATACTCTCATTCATTAGGTAAAATGTTGGGGTCTTTCAACTCCACCTTCCTAGCCCTTATTCCTAAATCTAATAACCCTACTTCATTTGACCAATTTCATCCCATTTCCCTTTGAAATTCCATCTACAATATCATCGCCAAAATTACAAGAATGTGTTTAAAGCGTATCCTCTCCCATCATACTTCCGATGAACAATTTGGTTTTCTTTTAGATAGACAAATACATGAGACTATTAGTCTGGATCAAGAGGCCCTTCACTCAATCCATACCTCTAGACAAAAAACCCTTATTTTTAAGTTGATCTCTCAAAATAATTCAATAGATTCAAATGGTTATAACTTCACCTTCTCTTACTTCACTTGGGTTTCTCCTATTCCTTTATCAGCTGGGTTTTGAATTGTATCTCTTCCCCCTCCTTTTCAATATTGATCAACAGGGTTGATTCCCCCTCATTTATAGTATTGATCAACGAGGTTGCTTCCCCATTTTTCAATGCAAAACGAGGCCATTGTCAGAGATGTTTACTCTTCTACCTCCTTTTCCTCTTTGTCCTAGAAGGCCTCAACATGATGATTACAAATGCTATTCACACCGACAATTATAAGGGTTTCTTAATATCTAAAAATTGTTTCCTTTCACATCTCCTTTTTGTTGATAATATCATTATTTTATCAAATGGGGATCTTTTACATATTAACCATCTACATTGCCCCTTTGATTTGTTTATCCAAGCCAAAGGGAATGCAAATTAACAGGCATAAATCCTCTATCTTCAACTGGGCAATCCTAGAAAATGAACTGTCCACAATTGAAAACATCCTCTCTGCTGCCATAAAGAACATCAGACATGGTTTAAAATATATGGGCTTCATTATTAAACCATGCCATTATCTAATCGAAGATTGGGTATGGTTACTAGAGAAAAATGAAAAAAAAATAGAATTTGGAGCAATCGATGGTTACGTCGGCTTGGGCATCTAGTACCATGCAAATCATTAATAGAAGAAATGTCTATTTTTTGTGCTTATTTAGCATGGATACCCAGGGGGATATTAAGTAATATTTAACAACTTTTTGCCCATTTTATTTTGTATAAAAGTAGGAAAATTGTGCCTTTTCTCTCATAGTTTGGAACTCCATCTCTATTATGAAATCTTTTGGTCATTGGGGAATAACATTGCTCCCCAAATTCGCATGATATCTGGTACGAAAAATGGTTCCACGCCTTATTATTTTATTTTGTTTGTTTTGAGTAAGACACTTCATATTAATAATTTTAAAGTTTACAAAAATCCAAAATGGTCAATCTCTGGTCTGCCCAGCTTCTTATGAACCCTTAAAATTTTTTAACTCCTTTTGCTTCTGATGAAAACCTTGCAATAAATTTCCATATCTAAAAGTGGCTGAATTTGAAACCCTCCAACAGCAAAGCAGTGACCCTGTGAAAACTGGTTGTGAGGCCAGATCTTACCCCCTAGAGCCTAGATCTAGCTTCCAACAAAAAACTCTTCTTGCAAAAAACAGAAAACCTAGAGGCAAAATATGCAAGGAAATAACCCAAAATTTAACTAAATAATTACAGTATTCACAAACTGACTCTAAGCAGCCAGATTTATCAATAACCCACAAAACTATTTTCAAAATTTTAAATTTACGGTATTGTTGGAGATGTGGAATGGGATCGAGATTGTCACGGGATGAGCGGGTCGAGGATTTCTGAGTAGCTAGGGTCTGATACGGAGCAGCGACGATCTGCAGGGTGCCAAAGATTAGGGTAAAGGGAAGCGCCCCTTTGGAGACTGAATAGACCAAGGATTGTAGAAAAGAAGGAGCGAAATATATAAAAATCGGAAGGAGCTGACGACTAAATGTCAAACATAGAGGGGAGGGGAGAGATCCCCTCCTTCAAAAATATAGTAGCAGGGGAATCGAGCAGAGACGGAATGCAAGGTGGCTTAAAGAAAAACAACAGAGACACGCCAGTACTGGGAAATAGATGGCAAGCAGAACTAAATGGCAGATGTCTGCCAAGAGCACTGAAAAACCCAGGTTTGTAATCACAAACAACAAACTTGAATAATATAGGTATTATATGAGGGATCATGCTTTAATCTGCAAATTTATAGGGTTTTGGCCATCAGAAACCTAAGGGGCATATAGACCTGAACCTAGGAGCAAATGGTTTTTTTACAGTCATATTCTCTAACCTGGATGACAAGGAAAGATTTTTTTGAGGGAGGACCTTATTTTATGAATAGTGCGGGCCTTTTTATGCGGCATTGGGAGGACTGTTACAATCTAGACAAGGAAAAAATTCTAGCAGCCCCCATTTGGATCAGACTGTTTGGTTTACCAATAGAGTTTTGGGACCCTGAGATCTTAGAAGGAATAGGAAACACAATTGGAACATTTGTCAAAGTAGCCGGGACTACCAAAAGAGGAAGATATACATCCTATGCAAGGATATGTGTATATATGAATATAACAGAGCCGCTTCCTGAATTTATCAAACTAGAATACCATGATGAAGTGTGGCAGCAACCTGTGGATTACGAACATATTCCATTTCGCTGCAGGCGATGCCATGAATATGGGAACCTTTTCAGACAATGTCCATTAAACAATGTAGAGGAATCAATGAAGAAGAGGGCTAAAAATGAGAAGTCAACAGAGGTAATGGATGGATCGGATGAGGGTTTCAAAGAAGTGCCGATAAGGAAAAAATAGGCAAATGAAACGCCAAGGATGCAATTACTAGTCAAAACAATAACACTGGAAAATCGAAACAAGTTCAAAGCTCTTCAGGAGGAGGACGAAGAAGTCGAAAAGGAAGAAAGTGATGAAGATAACATGGAGATATTGAAAGAAACAAAAGAAAAAAACCCTGTTCAGGCAAACTTGTAACAAGGAGGAGAAGAGGTGAACACAGATCTATACAACGAGCAAACTCAAATGGAGGTCGACCCTCAGAAAGACAGAGGAACTGATAAGGAGCAGATTATGAGAGGAATATTACAGGAGTGGAGGAACCTAGATGAGAGATTCATACCGGAAGAACAAAAGCAATTATATAAAGATATGTTTCAAAAATTTAAGGAGAAGGTAGGAACATGTCGACAAATCAACCAAAGAAGGCAAGAACGCAAGGGTCTCAGAGTATCGGAATGGGCAGCATTGGCAAAGGAGGGAGGAAAAGAGGTCGACGACCCATGAGTGAAACAATGCAAGTGGTAGGAGAGATGCTGGCCAATTCAGGTAGAGTTATACCTCTTTCAGAGGTATTTCAACAACCAACAAAATTGTTAAAATGATAATAACAAGCTGGAATATCAGGGGTCTCAACAGCAAAGGAAAATAGAGATACCTGACGGATAGGTTGAAGAGAGATAAATCTAGCATAATGATTGTCCAAGAAACAAAGATTAACACTCAGAAATTGGAAGAAATAATGAGAAAATTTAATATGCATTATGAGGTGATGGGTCAGGATGCGGTAGGCACGGCAGGGGGGCTTGCAATTCTATGGAACCCTGAAAAGGTTCAATTTGAAAATTGGGTCAGCCTCCCGCGAATCCTTTCAGGAACCTTCAGATTGATAGAATTGTCGGAATGGATAACCCTCTCAGGTGTTTATGGGCCGCACTTACCAAGCGAGCGTAGGGGATTTCTTCGAAACATGGAGACTATGCGAAGGCTACTTCGGAAGAAGCCATGGATAGTTGGGGGAGATTTTAATATGATTACAACACCAGCAGAAAAACGAGGTGGATTAAGAAGTCTAGATCAAGATATGGAAGCCTTCAGGGAGACGATAACGGAGCAAAGACTGGTAGATATTCCCACTATAAATGGGATACATACATGGAACAACAGAAGAGGGGGTAAAAATCAAATTGCGTCGAGACTAGACAGATTTCTAATATCAGAGAAAATATTGAATATGGATATCTTTGTAGAAACAATGATCCTCACTGCAATAGGCTTAGATCACTGGCCTATAAAACTATAAATCGGCATCAACTCGACCCCCAAAAGTCGTCCCTTTAGGTTTGAAGCGTTCTAGCTTAGGAATCAGCAATTTTTGCCAAAGGTGGAGGAATGGTGGAACCAAAGCCAACAAAGAGGGCGGAGTAAGATGTAGACCTTCCATCTAAAACTAAAAGAGATTAGAGAAAAGATAAAAAAATTGGAATAAAGAGGAATTCGAGAATATATTCAGGGAGCAGCAACAGTTAGAGGACAAAATGGAAAACCACAACAAGAAATTATATCTAAAGGCGGAGGCGAGGAAAGGAGCAGAGAAGAAGGGCTACTGATAAGTCAACTTGAAGAACGAAGAAAACAGGAAGAAATATTATGGAAACAAAAGTCTCACATAAACTGGCTACAAGAGGGAGGAAAAAATACAAGATTCTTCCACTAGGCCATGATTCAGCATAGACATAGGAACATAATTTTCTCCATTAAAAATGAGGAAGGGAATCACATAACTCGGCACGAAGGAATCGAACAGACTCTAGTCAAACACTTTAAAGACATCCTTACGGAGCCTCAGATGGACAGAGAAACAACTATAGGAAGAATATGTAATGAAATTCCAAAAATGATCACGAGGGACCAAAACTTAGCCCTGATGAGGGCTACAACTTTGGAGGAAGTGGAGGAAATCGTGAAAGAAATGAGAAAAAAACAAGGCCCCAGGCCCGAATGGGTTTACTGTGGAGTTTTACCAAGCAGGTTGGCACTTCTTAGGGTAAGACATCTTGGAAGTGGTAGAGGAATCGCGAAGACATCAGAAGGTATGGCATGGTCTAAACTCAACTTTTCTCTCTCTTATTCCTAAATCTACTAACTCGGATTCGGCTCAAGGATTTCGTCTGATTGCCCTTTGTAATGTAATTTATAAAATCATTATTACTTTAATGGCCAAAAGGCTGAAACCAATTCTCTCTAGTATAATCTCCCCGGAACAAACTGGGTTTGTGGAGGGGAGACAAATTCTTGATGGAATAGTGGTATCTTAGGAAGTGATTCATTCCCTGAAACAGAAAAAAGAAATGGGAATGATGGTAAAATTGGATCTCTCTAAGGCCTACGATCGTCTAAATTGGAATTACCTAAAATCAATTCTAATGGCATTTGGATTTTGCAATAGATGGGTGAATTGGATTTATGAGATGGTATCAACCCCAAATTTCTCCATCCTTCTAAATGGATCCACAACCTCAGTGTTCAATGCTACAAGAGGATTGCGGTAGGGCGACCCTATATCACCATTCTTATTTATAATTGCAGCAGAAGGCCCAGGAAGATATCTCAAAAAAGAACTGAGGGAAGGAAAAATCAAATGGCTAAGGCCATGGGGAATAACCTTCCTATTACGCACCAGCAGTTTGTTGATGACATCATGCTTTTTTGTGTTGTTTCATTACGAGAAGTCAAGAGGATAAAACAGATTTTGGACCTTTTCACGGAAGCTTCAGGTACAGAGATTAATAGGGAGAAATCATGCACTTTCCTCTTCAACACACCTGAAGCGGTCAAAGGACATCTGACCAGAACTTTGGTATTCCGATTTGGAGAATTACCTACAAAATATCTGGGAAATCAATTAGCCTTACACTCTCTAAGAATTGCAAACTGGCAGCAAACGGTGGAGAAACTTAAGATCAGATTAACAAATTGGGCATTCCGATCTCTGAATATAGCAGGCAGACTTGTTCTTCTTAAATCAATTCTCCAAGCAATTCCTATTTATCCTCTCTCGGTTATGGCAGCCCCCAAAGGAGTGTGTACAAAAATGATATAAATATTTAGAAAATTCATTTGGGGAGGTCCAAAACAACAAAAAAAATGGGCTCTTATATCGTGGGAAGGCTTAACAAAGCATAAGGAAGAGGGAGGCCTAGGTCTTAGGGATCCGAGTACTATGAATAGAGTTCTGGGAGCGAAGCTATGGTGGAGGTGGATGAGGGGAGGACAAGATCTATGGAAAAAGATCTAGACACAAAAATACTCAATGCCTAAATCTGTGGAGGACATTCTTAGATTAGAGGAAGTCCCAAGGGGATCCACAGTATGGGGCCTAGCAAGCCAAAACAGGGACATTATAAGCAGGCACGCTTTTTGGGAAATAAGTGATGGCAATACAGCCAAATTTTGGGAGGAAGCCTGGCAACAAAGAGAGAGATTGGTGGGGTTCCAACTTTTGCAAGACACATATCGAAGGGCAACAACAGAAGGGTTACATTATGTGAATGAGTATTGGAAAGAAGAAAGGCAAGATGAGACCTGGAGAATTTGGAGGAATCCAGAAGAATGGGAAAGTAATATAGATCCTGAACAGAGAATGGTATTTGCAAAAGAAATGGAATCAATAAGGATAAAAATTAGAACAAGCCTGGACATTATTTGGTGGGGAAGATCAACAAAAGGAACTTTCACGGTAAAGGAAGCATACTATTTAACCACTCATCAGGTACAAGAAGAGGAGGAACCAGGTTGGAAACAAATATGGAAGAATAAATGGTGGCCAAAGGTAACCCTATTCGCTTTCCTGGTAGGAAAAGGAAGAATGTTGACGTGGGACCATATTCAAAAGAGAGGTCTCTACGGACCTCCCATGTGTAGCCTCTGCAAACAAGACATTGAAACGCAGGAACACCTCCTGAATTCATGCCCCATCACCCTACAACAATGGGTTGAAATCGAAAATCTATTTGGAAAATGAAACAGGGATCCGTAAGACATCAAATGAACCATCTTCCAGTGGGGAAAAGGTCAATTTTCATGTCAGGTGCTGAGGAGAGCCTGGAGTCTGGCAATGGGATTCAATATAGGGCTAATATGGAAAGAAAGAAATCTAAGAATATTTCAAGACAAAGCCAACCCTCTTGAATCGATCTGGAAGTGAATTAAGATTCTCATAAGAGAGACTATTCTAGCGAAAGCCTGGGAGGAAGAGGACAGGAAAAAAACCCCAGAAGAAAGTCAAATCTTAGACAGTCTAGATTTGAAGTCGAGCATGGTCCATCCTCAAAGCAAAAGAAATCAGAACACCCAGAGTAAGAGTTTGTCCAATTTTATCTACCCTCAAGAAAACTTCATCAAACTGAATTTTGATGGGGCTTCCAAAGGAAACCTGGGGCCAGCAGGTTTCGGGGGTATATTTAGAGATAGCCAAGGATGTACTAGATGGGTCTATGCGGATCGGGGAGGTATAGTGAATAATAATGAAGCAAAATTGATGGCAGTATACCAAGGCACCAGAATAGCAATTAGAAATGGTTATACTCAAGTGGAGATTGAAGGGGACTCACAGCTAGTTATTGAAAGTCTCAGGAAATTTAATAATGGTAAAGACTGGGAACAGGTAGCGAAGAGCTGGAGGACAGCGGGGTTAATTCAAGACTTGGCAGACACCATGAAACACATGGAATAAAAAAATTTTAACGATGTAAAAAGGGAAGGAAACAAAGCAGCTGACTTCCTAGCCAACTGGGGATGCAATGAACAAGATGGGAAGGTAGATAGCATATTGCCAACACAGGTGGACAAGCCACGATGGGAGATCCTTAGCTTGATTATCACTCAGGATGACAAAGAGACTACAACTGCATGAAAAAAGCTATAGATGGCCCCTGATCGGGGTGGAGAAGCATGACAAAATAATGAAAGTAGAGAGGTGGCAGGGCATGCCACCACGAAACATTAAAACCATTCAATTTGTCATGATGGCTTTCAAAACCGACAAGATCCCGAGGCTAAGAAATGACAGGGTTATGAAGATAGATGATGGCAAGAAGGGTAGTGATGAAAAGATGAGGGGAGAGTGTAAGACCGACGACATTGATGCGAGAGGACGGAAGGCAGCTGGCACGTGGTTAATAAGAGAAGACAAGGGCAACCCAAAAGACTGCACGGGCCAAAGGGAGGAGATGCAGAGTAGTAAAGGAGGAGTGGCATCGCACCAAAGGGTGGAGACGCAGAGTAGTAAAGACAGAGTGGTATGCTGGGATATTCGCATCTAGAATAGGCTCGCCGAGGTGAATCAAACTTATGCTCAGACAGCGAGTACAGGCAGGAGCTTAGAAACTGTAAGACACATAACATTTGTAGAGAGTAACGAAGAGGAGAAAGGCCAAGAGCTAGGCTATCACAATAACAGTTTAAAAATAGATGAGGAGAGCGTGGGAAAGATTGAGGTTGACACGAATATGGAGGGAAGTGGGATAGGATAGGTCAGAACCATACGAGGAACACGAGAGGGCATAGACCAGGGCTAGGTGGCGATAAAGGAACACAGGATTAATGAGGAAGTGCATATTATAGAGAAGCCTCACCAAACACATGCGAGGAAAGGAGGAGAAAGGGAAATCCGGAGACCAGGGAGAGACCAGCAAGACAAAAAAAAAAATAAGGAGAAGAGAACCAGAGGACAGGGAGGGGAGGATTTAACAGAGAACATAATTTTTTGAAATTGGACAGGGTAGCGAGCCAGCAGCAAGGAAAAAACCCATGCATCCAGGTAGAGGTAAAGGATGCCGAGGCAGAGGTATAGGGCAAAAATTTGAAAGGCAGGAACAAAGTTCATAACCGCCAGTGGACCAGAGACGTGGACGAAGAACCGTGAATCAAATGGTTCAAGAAGCGAAGAAAACATACAATGAAGGCACTGATGCTGATATGTAGGATAATCCAGGAAATGGAGGCCAATGCTCTGTAGGAGGACTCAGAAACAAAGATGGAGGACTGGGGAAATTTGATTCCTGATCCAGGTAACACCAAAAACCGCCTGTCTCTATATAAGAAGGCCCTTCATGTTTATTGGGTTGTTAAGAGAATTATGGCAAAATCGATGGAACAAGTAGCAATGGAAATGGCAGAAATGGCTCAAGGCATCCCAAACTTACGGAGAGAAATGAAGAACCTCCAAATCACCCTGCTCATGCAAGACAAAAAGCTGGAAGAAATTCAACAACTTCTCAAGAAGATAGTGCCAGAGACAAAAGCTGAAGATACCCCTCCTGAAAACGAGGTAGACTAGACTATCAAGCTTCGTTCATGGATTTTATGTTAGATAGTCGAGCCCTCTATTTGTTTACAGTTTGTTTATAATGTTGAAAGGAAGCATGTTTAGCAATTTTGGTAGTATAGTTCACTTGGCATGGATAGATAGGCTGTTACTTTTTTATTATTGGTTGGCTTTAAAAGACTTCAGGTGGCCAACAGACCCAGTTTCCCTTCGGGGCGGGTTGAGGTCACCAAATACATGTACTTATTATAACTTGGTTCAATAGAAAACGAAAGGTCTTACTTTTGCCAACAAAAAAAAATAAAAAAATTACTATGAGATGCTTCAGAAAACCCCTCATGCATTCAGAAGAGAAATTTAAATGATAAACCCAGGATCAAAACTTGCTGGGCTCTTCAAAAAAAAGTGCTTCTCGGGAGTTAGCTTGTTCAGCTGAGAACCTCCCCAAACACCCGTTGATCTTTGAAATCTAGATTTTCCTGCACAGCTTACTTCAACCATCAACAAGGAGGGAGAAAGCAATACTAATATCCAGATCTAATGGAGATACCTACCATCACATTCAGAAATTCTACTACCATTCAAACCCTAGTGACTAAACAAGATAACTGTGTTTAAAATCACTCTTCATCAAGCTATTATCAATGGATGAAATTAAAATCATGCACAAAAATAAAACATCTTACAACATTTCCAGAAGAGTAACACTAGCAAGATTTCAACCCCAAAGTCTTTCCTTATTGCACAAGAAAAAGATTACAAGAGAACTTTGTTCAACATAAGACTCACAGATCGAATGATCTCAAATGACCCCTGACACCCTATTTAAAGGAAAATTTCCTAGTAACTAGTTCCAGTGATCCATGTCAAACTAATCTCTATCGTTGATGAGGATCAAGATCCTTTTAATCTCATCTGTCGAAATTTTAAATGCGTTTTAATATATTAAAAATTAAAATTTTGCATTTATTTCCTCAAAACTTTGACTTATATTATTTATTTTTTTTAATTGTGAAATATATATATATAATATATATATATATATTTTAGCTTATTTAATTTTATTATTTTTATTTTTTTGTTTTTATTTTTGGACCCTCGAACCTAGCCTTTTAGGAATTTTACCTAGGACCTAGGACCTGTGAGGGGATTAAAACATTTTCTAACCTTCAAGACACATTACATCATGACCTTTACAATTTTACATCTCAAGGGGGAAAACCCATTTGACATAAACCCTAATAGACCACCCAGTTCTGCGACACAAATATAGTCTAGCAGATCAAGAAATTTGTAGTAACCTAACCAAATAGTTAGAATTATTTCCAAATTACTTTTACATAGACGCGACCTAGCATACTAGGATTCCCCTAAGATTCTAGTGACAAAATCTATCCTGGATTTGGGGTTAGGCTGAAGGAAAACTCTGCCGACCATGGGTCGGTGAGACAAAATACCTTCCGGAATGTAGATCATCACTAGAAGATTAGGTTTACCTACGCAAATACATACATGACACAGATTTGCTAAGATTATTTACAATTTACACATGCAGACTGGGTTTACAACATAAGATGATAGGGCTAATGATGAGAGTCAAATGTCATGGACACGTCAATCAAGCGCTATCCCTTTTGCGAAAAAATGGGTTGTACTGCTATGGGTAGTTGACACATAGTGGTCAACATCTGGCTCTACTTGGGGACACATTGCTGCATTGTATGAATGTGAGAATCCAGAATCTGCACCCATGCAACACATAACAAAACATAAGTAGCGTCCATCCAAAAATCATCATATAACATTAAGCACATGAAAAATATAAGCTCTTCATTTATTAACTATCTAGTAACATGAAAAGTAAATCTAATCCTAAAACAAAAATAAAATGTTGAAATGACGAGTAAGGTTAGAAATACAATACAGAGAAGGCCCCACGACATCAGATATCACATTTGAAGAACAACTTGAGCATTTGGCCATTTGTAGGTAAATCAAGTGGTTCGCCATCCAATCTGCTCAAGTGGAATGAGTTTGGTCCAGCTATATCTCAAATGATGTACGGTCCCAGCCACAAACTGTCGAAATTCTTATGTTTTCCTGGTTTTTCATTCTTGCGATCCCAAAGAAGTATCATATCTCCAACCTACAAAGATCTAGATCGAGATGATTTATCAAAGCTTTTCTTAATGTTAGATTGATTTTTACATATAGCATCAAAAGCTATCCTACGAGCTTCATCTAACTCTGATCTATTCTATTTTGAACAACATCTTTGTTAGTAGAAAAATACTAAAGGAGTTGCTAAGATGGCAATTTCAAGTGCACAAGTAAGGTTACATCCAAGCCATAAACCATTTCAAAGGGAGATTTACTAGTAGCTTTCTTTTTAGTGATCCTATCTACCCATAAAGCATACTTGATTTTGCTATCCCATGATTTCTTATTATCTCCTACTATCTTCTTGATAATGGTTATGAGATTCTTGTTACTTGATTTAGCCAGACCATTACCCTGAGGATAGTAATTTGATAAATGAGATAAGATAATGCCATACTTGTAACAGAAAGACGAAAACTCTGAGGAACTAAAAGCCTTGGCATTATTAGTAGTGATCTTAGCAGGGACACCAAATCTAGTAATGATATTATTTTCAATGAAATCCATAATGACCTTTTTAGTGGCATTCTTAATGGGAATGGCTTCAACCCATTTAGTGAAATAATTAGTAGCAGTCAAAATCCATGAGTATCCATTGCTAGAATTTTCATGGAACTTCCCGATGAAGTCCAGACCCTAATGCTGAAAAGGTGCCTCCACAATGATAGGTTGTAGGGGCAGGGCAGCAAGCTTCTGTTTCCAAGTGAATAGTTGACAAGCTTGACAACTTCTAACAAACTTATGCACATCAGAAAAAATTGAAGCCCAATAATAACCAGCTCTCAAAATTTTGTGGGCAGTAGTTCTAGCAGCATAATGACCACCACAAAATCTTGAATGAAACTCAGAAACTAATTTCTTGGACTCAATTTCATCAACACACCTAAGTACTATGCCCTCAGGATTTCTCCATCTAAGGCCATCCTTCATGAGACAATACTTAGTGGCTTTTAATCTAAGAGCCCTTCTCTTATGAGCCACTAAATGGTTAGGACATGTAAGATTTATCAAGTAATAAATAATGTCCTTGTACCACTCATGCTCTTCTAATCTTTGCAACTCAGGTGAAGATAGATCGTTAAGACAAAACAAACCAAGAGCCTTTTCATTACCTTTGGTTAGCATTTGAGCCAAGCCTTTGCCTTTGACTAGCTTGGTGGGTCTGATCTCTAAATCATATTCTTGTATTTTAGTAACCCACCTAGCGCTAGCCCCGAAGAAATCGGTTTGAGTTAGTATATCTTTAACAACAGAATTTGGGACAAAAGCGATGATTTTAGAATAACCCACATAAGTTTTGAAATTCCTAAGAGACTTGACTAAGGCATAGGCTTACTTTTCCATGGTATTGTATTTTAACTCAGAATTTTGAAGCGCTCTACTCATGAAAGCAATAGGTTGCTTGTTAAAATTTCTGTTTTCCCACCCCGGTTTTCAGTTTCTCCTTATTTCTCCCATGTAGTTAAATGCCCTTTCCCATAACTATACATTCAACAAGCTGGAAAAAAATAAATTTGCTGAAAACACAAATTCTGGAAAATTTACAGAATGCTGGAAATTACATAAATAAAAATCAGCAATAATAAACAGCCATTAAAACACATTAAAACACTGATATTTTTGGTCAACGTGACCCTGGAAAAACCCACTATAACTCTTGGGGAAAACCAGTTTGAGAGCTCTTCTTTATTTCTGAAAAATGTCTTTTTACAGCAAGAAAATTTCAGCAAAAATTATAGCAAAATAATTTATTTTTTTTCACCAAGCAAACTTATCCGTTTTCAGCCCAACAGACCACCTGGAAACTTCTCAGTTTTCAGCAAAAAATCAGCTTTTTCTACTTGTTCTTGCTGCTGTTCTGCTTGTCTTTCTGTTGTTCTGATTTTGCTGAAGAGCTGCCTGGTGTGTGTGCCAAACTGCTGCTTCTTTCTCCTTCTTGTCCAGAAATCTCCCTTGCTCTCTTGCTCTCCTTCTCCCAATCTGCTCATGAAAGAATGAATGATCTTTTCCTCCTTTTCCTCCTTTAATATAACTCCAAGTGACTTTTGGGTGATCCAAGTGACTTTTGGGTGATCTTTAAATCCAATGGCTGAAATAGATTTAGATCAATGGCTGAGATTAATGCACATTTAAATCTCACTTTCTATTTTTTAATTCACCCACTTTAATAAAGACCCACTTAGTCATTTATTTCCAAAGTCACTTTTCCTTTCTAATTTTTCATTGACTTTATAAAAGTCACTTTAAAATTAGACTTAGTAACTTTATCACTTAAAGTCACTTTTAAATTAGATTTTAACTTTATAAAAATTATAAAGTCACTTTAGGAGAAAAATTAAAATCTTTTGGACACTTTTCCCTAGGCCAAAGATCAAAGCCTAAGGGAACCACCTGTCCTCCGGTACCAAATTTCAACACTCCCTCTTACCGAGGAAGGTGTTCCTCACCACACCCATCTTGTCTCTGAAGTAAACATGCTTGCCCCGTGGTAAGGCTT
>APFE030430198.1:0-17334 GCA_000404065.3 Pinus taeda | reverse complement strand
AAATAAATAAAAATTAAGGTATTAAACTTTTTTCCATAACTAAAACACTCATTCACACCATAAAAGAAATTGTGCTTATTACAATTATAACCTATAACAACTGGCAAGTTATATAAAATAAATCTAACCAAATTTTACCAACCTTGAAAAACCTTGTTTCAGTATCAACCCTAGAGAACAAGGGGTATGAGGTTATCTTTAGCATAAAGAAGGCCTTCATTAGGCCTCTCAACTCTGTAGAAGTTAAGCAAATTGGACTTAGAATTAGGAGCCTATACCAGCTATAGTTTGCGACTGTTGTAACCTTGAGCAGCAAGGCAGGATGTGAGTATGGTAGAGATGTGGGGGAGATTTGGCACAGACACCTGGGGAATTTTCATCATGGGGTGCTGAAGATCCTTCAGCAGATAGCCATAGGGCTACCACAGTGAAACATTAACCAACATGAAGTGTGCAAGGGTTGCACACTTGGCAAGTATGGAAACTCATATTTTCAGGGATGGGACAACAAAGCCAAAGGGATTTTGAAGTTGGTACATTCAGACATATGTGTGCCCTACTCTTCTCCATCCCTCATGAGTTACAAGTACTGTGTCACCTTCATAGATAACTATTATTGGAAGATATGGACCTTCTTTATGAAGAAGGAGGAGGTCTTCTACAAGTTCATGGAGTTTCAAGCCTTGGTAGAAAACCAAACCGAGAAGAAGATTAAAGCATTGAGGAGTGACAATAGCGGGGAATATATCTCCAATGATCTTAGGGACGTGTGTGCCAAGGAGGGAATTAGGAGAGAGCTTACAAAACACCATAACCATCAACAAAATGGGGTGGCTAAGAGGAAGAGTCATGATATAGTTGGAGCGAATAAGGCCATGTTGCATGAACATGGGGTGCATATGTTCTTGTGGGCAAAGGAATGCAATATTGTGGTATTTTTGCATAATAAGAGTCCACATAGGGCTCTTGGATGAGTTACACTAAAGGAAGCTTTCACAGGAATGAAGCCTAATGTTTCTCACTATTGCATCTTTGGGACAAGATTTTACTGCCATGTGCCCAAACAGAGCAAAAAGAAGCTGAAGCCCACAACTAAAAAGGAAATTTTCATGGGTTACTATGAGACACCTTGGACATACAAGGTGTATTTACCATCAATTAGGAAGAAAAGTATCATGCGAGAGGTGAGGTTTGAAGAGGTAAAAACTTTGAGGGAAACCTCGAAGCAATATTAGGTTGGAGTGCCTGAGGAGGAGCTTCTCACTTCCAAGTAGGAGCCTCAACCAGTACCACAGACTAAGTCTCAACTAGGTGGAAAGCAAGTTGTATAGAAGGATGATAAGGATTCATTGTAGGATGAGGAGGAGAGACCAGGACAAGTGGAGGCACCCACTCAATCAATGACTCCTAGTATAGGGAGGAAGAGAGCTAAGTGGGCCAAGAGGTTGATTCAGGAGGCCGAGGAGCGAGATGAGACTCCTATCTCTACATTCAAGCAAAGCAAGCAGCCACCAAGGTACACTGGGTACATGGGTTTGATGGTTGAGTTGTTAGATTCAGATCCTTCTTGTTATGAAGAGGCAGCCTCTCAGCAGGTTTGGTGGGATGTCATGGTGGAGGAATATTCCTCCGCCATGAAGAATGATGTCTGGGAGATTGTGCCATGTGTAGAGGTAAAATCAATTGTAAGCTCACATTAGGTGTACAAGGTGAAGCATGGAGCATATGGGAATGTGGAGAAGTATAATGGCAGGGTTTTTGCTAAGGGCTTCTCGCAAGTTGAGGGCATTCGTTATGATGAGACGTTTGCCTCAATGGCTCATTATTCATCCATTAAGATGATTCTGGCACTTGCAGCGCATATGGGGTGGAAGATCCACTATATGGACATGAATACAACATTACTCAATGGATTGGTTGAGGAAGAGATTTATATGGAGTAGTCATAGGGGTTTAACACTTTCAATAGAGACACTCATATCTGCTTACTAAAGAGAGCTCTTTACTGACTTAAGTAGGTACTGAGAGCATTATACACTCGCATTGATAGTTACCTTTGGGGATTAGGCTTCACTAAGAGTGAGGTAGATGCTAACCTATACTACATCATAGTTGGAGGGCTTATGCTAATTCTAATGCTCTATGTTAACGATCTTATCTTGACTAAAGCAGATAGCTTGATACAAGACTGTAAGGAAAATATTGCAAGAGAATCTGAGATGAAGGATATAGGGGTTATGCATTATTTCCATAGGCGGGAAGTATCGCAGGGTGATGGGGAAATCTTCTTGGTGCAGGGAAAGTACATTTCAGAGATCCTCAAGAGGTTTCATATGCAGGATTGCAAGCCCAAGACCATGCATCTAGTCACAAACTAGAGGAATGTGGATGCTAGTAGAGCAGAGCAAGTAGATGTCGCATTGTATAGGTAGCTCATTGGATCATTGATGTACTTAGTCAACAATCAGCCTGATATATGTTTTGCAGTGAACCAATTGAGTCAGTTCATGATGGATCCCACTAGAGTCCACTAGGTTGCTACCAAGAATATCTTGCGGTATCTCATAGGCATGAAAATTTATGGGTTATGGTACAAATACTTTGATGGAGAGAGGCTTGAGGGCTTCACAAATACAGATTGGGAAGTGAGCTCCACAAATCTAAAGAGTACTTCAGGAGGCATCTTCAGCATTGGGTCAACAGTTGTTTCCTAGTTCAGCAGGAAGCAAAGATCAATTGCACTTAGCTCAACATAGGTTGAGTAAATGGCTGCCAGTTTGGCAACATGTGAAGCCATCTAGATCAGGCAGTTGCTTGTGGGTCATTTTAGGTAGGTGTTGGAGCCCATGGTGATTCACTATGAAAATCAGAGTTGCATTAAGCTCTCTAAGAATCCAGTGTTTCATGACCACTCCAAACACATCGAGTTTGGGTACCATCATGTTAGGGACTATGTGCAGAAAGGGATAATAAAGATACCATACATTTGCACATATGAGCAGGTTGTAGATATCTTGATGAAGACCTTACTCAAAGGAAATATTGTGTTTTTATAATATAAGTTGGTAGTTGTATAGAATCCCTTCCTCACTAAGAGGGAGTGTTGAAATTGTAGCGAAGTAAGGTCTTTTGGCTTCTTCCTTAGCTAGTGAAGACTTTGATCTATCTTTCTCTAGCATACACGTGAGATCATGAGATAGATTTTAGTTTTGATGAGTTATTTTTCATTTCACTGGAATGGTCATTAGTAGACTGCATGTGTAATGTTGGAGCTTCAATGCATTAGAGTCTTCTTTAGTTAAACTACAGGATAAGTGGGATGAGATAAGTTCAGTTAGGATGAGTTAAGACTTCAGATGCAAGTGAATATGGGACGAGTTAAAGTCCTCAGTTAACTCAATTCACAACTAGAGATAATCAAGGAGCAACTCGAGCTAGTTAACAAAGAGTTAGTCTGGGTGTAACTAAGACTTACTCCAATTAACTTGCAAAAGAAACTCATTGCACTAGTGTGAACTACCATTCTAACTTGGCCTCTTGCATGCATCGAAATTCTATTAAAGTAGAGAAGGATGAAGGCACAAAATATTGATGATTCTTTGTCGATGGTATAGTGCATTGATTGAGGAGAAAAGATCAAGAATTCAAAAAGCAAGCTAAGACTAGGTTCAGTAGGAAATGATAGTGTGAGGGTCGAGAAAAGAGGCAAGACCGAGAATAATTTCTCAAGGCTGAGAGAAGTGACAGGCTAATAACAATTTGTGGAGATGATATTAGTTAGTAGAAAGTTGATAGCTTTCTCAGAGGCTATTTGTTGGCTGTAGTAGCGTTGCATTGAATTGTAAAATATTTGTTTACTCAAAGAACAATCAATAAGAAGACCACAACAACGGAAGTATGTTTTCCCATTTAGGTTTCCTTGGTAAAACACGGGTGTCAAATTTATGTGTGCATGTGTTTTTATTTCAAATATTTTTTTATGCATGTTGAATGTTAAGAAACTCTATGCCTTGGTGAAATTTAATCTTGGCTTCAATTTTTAATTGCCTTTACTTTTTTAGTAAATCCATCTGAGTAGTTGTAGAGTTTCAAGAAAATTAACAGAGAATACACCCCATCACCGTCTATTCTACAATTTTTGTGGGCATTGTGGAAGGTAATATTAACTTATTGATATAAAGTAATATATTTAAGTTAAAAAGATTTATATTAGATACTTACAAATATTAAATTAGTCACATACCTAAATCAAGATGTTATTTAAAATTTTTATAAAAATATTATCTATATTTTGATTAAAATTCGAAAATAAAATTATTTGAATCATGGACATAAAACCAGTTTTAGATATCTTTCTCTAAACTATCAAATGCCGAGATAAGATTAAATCTCTCAAGAGCAAACTTTTTTTAAAGTAAACTGAAAAAATTATAAATTTATATTACATTATTAATAATTATTTATAATTATTAATTTTATTTTATTTTTTTTATTTTTATTTAATTTGACTCAATCAAAACGTTTGAGTTTTAGTTAATTATTTATTATTATTTTATTTTTTCAATTAATTGTTTCTTATTTTTCTAATTTTTTAATTTAACAATATGTATAATTTATCAATATTTTAAAACCATTTAATTTATAATTATATTGTTATACTAATATATCTATAATTAATTTTATAATTAATAAACCACTTCAAACAAATACAAATAAAGTTTAGTTTACCATTCTTTTGAACCAAACAAAACTAAATTAATGAAGTTTTATAATTTATAAAGTTTAGTTTACCTTCTTTCGAACCAAACAAAAACTAAATTAAATTTATATAATGGTAATTTGAGCAAATCAAAATGTTTACAAAACATAATAAGATGGAACAACATTTCTTCCATATTAAATTAGAGAATGTCTCTCAACACAACAAATAATATCATTACCAAAAAATTAACATAATTACAATTTATATTAATTAAGTATTAATTATTTAAAAGAAATCAACCCAACAACTTGAGAAATATAGATAAATAAAATAAAATAAATAATTGAGATGGAAAATCACAACCACATGCTTGTGGCATCTTCCTCCAATTTTATTATAAGAAAAGCCATACGAAAGTAGGTTACATATTTTTATAAGAAATGTTTCCATCTTTATTCGTTTAAATACAACCTTAGGAAGATGTCGTGGTTCATAACAAGAAGAGTAGGGACTACTTTGGCACACAAAAGGATAAGAGTACCAACCCCATTTACATCATGGAGTTAGTCAAAATAACTTTTCGTGGGAGTATAAATGTTTGTTAGGTTCTTTTTAAAATGTGTTACGGAAAGAAATATAATTTTTAAATATTAATAGTTTTTTTAAATGATATATAAAAGTAGTTTTATGGGGTAGGAGTTGGTAATCACAACATGGTGAAGTTCGTTAGAAAGGTGGGCTCCATATTGAAGGTCACAAGTTCAATTTCCCTGAAGCTATGGAGAGGGGTGGGCGCAATTTCCCAGGGGTTATAGTGGTAGCAGTCAGAATCGACCCCGTGTGAGTTGCGAGGCTGCTCCAGTTGTCGATTCCTCTGTTATATTTTATATTTTTTAATTGTTTAAAATATAATTAAATATTATTTATTTTAAAAATAATTTAATTGTGTATAAAAAAATTTATTTATATTATAATTTATTTTAAAGTCAACTTTAATGCTAGTCAACAAGAATGATGTATTCTGTTGTGGAACAATGTTATTAGAATTGTGCCATTTCATGTTATAAATATTTTTCACCTTTATTTTAATTTTCGGTTTATAAAATTTGAATCAATAATAACATAATAAAAAATTATATATTTTATTTTATTTATTTTCAATTATTATAATTTATATTTTTAAATTTATCTATATGTATTAGATTTGAAACTATTTATATTTAGAATTTAGAATTTTTTTTAAGATATTAAAAGAAATTTTTATAATAGATTCTTCTACCCTGTGTATTTAGCTACAGGGGTCCAGGCACTCAACTATGGAGTCTACCCAGGCCTCCTATGCACTCAGTTGTAGGAGCCTTCTCTTCTTCACCTATGTACAGGAAGCAAAGCCTTCCTGCCTTAGCACTTGTTCAAGACAATAAAAACCTTTCAGCGTACTCAATTCTCCATCTAAGGTTATTCCTAAGACTCGCTATGACTCAACTATTTATAGCTTTCCTTCATACAATACCATGGTCCGCGAACCATGGGAGAATCTTAAAACTGACCAAAAACAAGGGCTAAGACCATTTTTACTCCTATCTATTTGCGTGGTCCGCATCCACATATCTTTACATTCTTTTTACAACAACTTTTAGAAAATTGGGTTAAATTAACCCCAAAACTCACCCTAGGGACCCTATCCCAACATTTACGAATATATGCATGGTCCTATGGGGTAGTTACAAACAACGTAGCAGATTTTTTGGCGCTCGAAAGAGACCTTCAAATTGCAATAAGAGAAGGTTATAAGCTTCTTCAGGTTCATGGGGACTCACAAGTCGTGCTTCATTGTATTCATAAGTTGTTAAATGGCCACTCTACTCATAAAGTGGTGCACACCTGGATCCTTATGGAGGTGGTTTCTAATATACAACACTTATTACCCAAGTTCAATTATATTGTGGTTCATCACACACGTCGGGATGGAAACTAGGTGGTGAATGCATTAGCAAATTTGGGTTCCCATTACCGAAATTGCACCTTGGACGAAGATTTGTTGAGCGCCTTAGGTAATGATAATTTCCAAAGTATACTTAAGGGTTGAATCCCCGATAGGGGGTGCTATTTAAGGCATCTATGAAGAGTGACTATCACATGATTACCATGCAGAGGATGAAAATGGAGGAAGAGATGGTGCCTATTAGGGGCCATGACACTCCTCACACCTATCAACCCACAGGCCTCACGTGGAGCTTACCTAACTCACAGGTGAGGGTTAACCTAACCCAATCCGATCATGATAAATGTCCATCCGGGATCACACTACGGGAACATTACAACATTTGGTTGAGTGCAAGGAAGTATTTTCTTCTGGTGGAGGGATTGGTTATAATAGGGATGGAGTTTGACAGATATTACTGCAAGCCCATTTATGATCACTTGTACCAGGGAGGGAATGTGGGCTTCAAATGAGGCATAGCACATCATACATGTTTATGCTTGAACCTCGCATGTAGTGAAATGAGTTGTTTAAATTCTGGTATAGAGTGGTCGTTCCCCTACCGCAATTGCATGGATGTTATAGCAGGGTGGCGTCCTTGCAGTTATACGTGGGGTGGCTTATGGCTTTTCTTGATCCCATCTTACATCCAACATTTGCATCAAGTATATTTCATCCCAGATGGGGGCTACCTTTATGCTCTTTTTCAATGTTGGATACTCTCATTCCTTGTTACTTATCTTTATGTCTCCATAGTGTTGGACTAGTAAGAAAGGGTCCATGTTTTTTGTTCTATTTCTTCACCATACAGGGACCACTCCCACCTTTGAGCTAGCGGCAATTTTCCCTATTGCATTGCTTCAAGGAATTTACCCAATGGGGATTTCTTTTAGCTGCCTGGTTTAGGTATGTGGGGTGTGGTGCCTATGCACTTTCTCTATTTAGTTTTGAAGACATCTAGTTGGGTTTGTTTTCTTCACTTTGGCAGGGTTTTTCTGTGGTCTCCTTGCCTTGGTTTCTAACGTTAAGTATTTGTCAATTCCCTCTATTTGGGATCAAAATTGTAATCTTTGTGTATTATTACTCTTGGTACTATAATTATCTTCCCTTGCCCTCCTTTCTAGTCTTTCTAGTGGGGTTTCAACGAGGGGTTTGAGTTGATGATGTGATGCTATAGGTCCGCGATCCCATATGTGCTCTAATCAAAACACTTTTCACTGGGTGGGTTGATAGACATTATTGTATGAGTTCTTTATTATTCTTGCCAGTATCTAGGTACAATCAACGCCTATAGTATTTCTCTTGCTCTCTCCTTTTAGCTCATAAACGATCCAAGTATATTCCTATCATCATCCATACTCATCTTCCCTGGTTTTTATGGCTCCTCGATATAGAATTTCAAGTCGCTGAGGTGGTGTAAGTAACTCCTCTTCTCACCATCATCAGTTGTTTAGATGGGAATCAATGGGAAATTTCTTTGATATGGTCCCTCCTAAGGTGAGGAAGGAAATACTTCTTCTTGAATCAAAGGAGTTTGGTGAATAAGCTTATTTCTAAGACTTAGAAGTTGGAGGTGCTTCTCTAAAGTGAGTTCTAGACCCAAGAAAATTTCGAAAGCGCAAGCTTCAATTCCTACATTCTATCACAATGCATCAACAGATGGAAACTATGTTGTATATGGTCCTTAGGGATAAGTAGGTCAACAACTATAAATTGTTTACAGGGAAGGAGGACATCAAGCGGATCCTTAGGAATATCTGCGACAACTTGGATGATATTGTTACTCGACTTACAAGGGTGGATAAATTTATTGTCTCTTAATCCAACACTAAATCGAAGTATCTCAATGAAACTCTTGTTGTCATCAATGCTCCATCACTCAAAGCATCTCCTTGTGTTGTTTCTTCTCAAGGGAATTCCTCACCCTTATATCTTGTCATTACCCCGGACTGAAGCAGTTACCTTTTCTGCAAAACTGGTTTCTTTTCAGACGATGGCATATGGATACTAGTGGCGGCAGTGATAGATCGTTATGGTGGTTTGATGGTCAACTTCTATGTTCTTATCTGAAGTTAACTAAGATTTTGGCTTTCTACTGGACTTAGATGTTTTGTTTTGTTTTGTTTTGTTTTTTTTTTTCTTTTTTTTTTCGCTAAAGGTTAAAACATTTTTACAATTCATACTCCTTTTTACTGTTTGTGAAATGTAATCATGTTAGTCAATAGCTGACTAGACTTATGTCTCCGTGGGAATATAAGGCACACCTGGATGAAGCCTTTAATTTATATTAATAACATGCTATTAATTTATAAAGCAACTTAAAAAATATAAATGAATAAAAAAAAATAATAATTAAACTGAAATGGAAAATCACAATCACATTTACTGAACGACATCACGGAATCTCATGTTGGAAAACCAACCACAAACGCTGCTTGTAGCATCTTCCTCCAATTTTATCATAAAAAAAGGCACACGAAAGTCTCTTACATATTTTTATAAGAAATGTCTCCATCTTTATCCTCCAAAATACAACCTTTGGAAGATGTTGTGGCTCATAACAAGAAGACTAGGGACCACTGTGGCACAGAAGGATAAGAGTGCCAAGAATTCTTCTTCAGAATTTTCCAAATGAGTTTAGTCAAAATAATTCTTCTTGGGAGTATAAATGTTTGTTTTGGTGTTTTTAAAATGAGGTGTTACGAAAAGAAACATACGGTTTAAAATATAATTATATATTATTTTTTTAAATAATTAATTATATATAAATTATATTTTTTATTATTTAAATATAGATAAATATTAATATTTAAATTATGTATAAATTTTTATTTATAAATATATTTTTTAATTGATTTATTTTTGAAAGTCATTTAATGTCACAAGAATGATGTATTATGTTGTTGAGGACAATGTATTTAGATTGTCTCATTTATGATTAAATAGTTTTCACTTTTACTGTGAACTTTTTTTATAAAATTTGAATTAAATTAAAATATAATAAAAAATGAAATATTTTTTTAATTTATTATTTTATATTTATTTATATTAGATTTGAACTATTTGTATTTAAAAATTTAGAAAAATAAATTAAAAATATTAAAAAATTTTTCATAACTTAAAACACTTCACATTAATAAAAAAATTCTTTTACTAACATTATTACAATTATAACCTATAAAAACTACCAATTATATAAAACAAATCAACCAATTTTATATTAAAATAAAATCTATTTTAATTAAATACATCTAACTATTTTTAATAACAAAAATACTCCTTAAAACAATTTAATGAACATGGTGCCATCCACCTCTTCTTAATCCATGAAATGTCTTAACTATGAGATTTTTTCCGTTTCTCTTTTAAAACGAGACACATGACAATGTTGAAAAAAAGGCCTAACCTACAAACATACCTGCAATGCTTAATAACTACCTACACCATGCATAGTGTCCTCCATCACGCTTCTCATTATTCCCAATACAATTGTCTCCCTTGGCTTCTTTGAAATATTGGAGTGACTTAAAGTTGTTGTTATAAAAAATAAAAATAATAATTACTATGGCAGCTATACCTTATCATATCATATGGATAAACAATGTAATGTTAAAAGTAGTGAGATCTTCATAATCTTTTTATAGATATGCTTCACCATATTCCAAGAGTAATGTCCCAAAAAAAAACAACATGAACATTGACAGGTGAAAAATGGCATTGGTTATCGAAGCAATGTGGTTGTTTCATTTGATGAGATTATAGTTGATAATTACATACATTGATGTGCAATAATTGCTAACAAGATTTATAATTCACATAAACATAAATAAATTGGTGCCAAAATTGTAACCACATTAATATTTTTATATAATATATAATAAAATAAATTAAAATGGTGTAGTTTAATTGATCTGAGAAATTATTTATTTTTTAAAATTATTTGTTAATTTATAATTTTTTTTATAAATTTTTTAAAAATTGGAATTTGAATTATTTAATTCTGTATAATTGTTAGTGTCCCATTTTTTTAAGGGATAGCGAATTTATTTATTTATTTAAAAATGTATTTTAAACAATAAAAAATTACAATCTTGAAATTATATTTCCAGATTCCAAAAAAACCATTTTATCTACAACACAATTAATTATGTCCACCTTGTTTGTCCATCATGAAAGAGTTGTTTCACTATGTGTCGTTCTCAATAGAACACAAAAATAAATGACATTCAAAGCGTAATCAAGATAGGAATTCGAAATTTAAATCAGTAAAAATTTGAAATCTCAACCATTCATCAAATTTGACAATTTAAACAACTCTAGTATCTATTTTAGTCATTTTAATAATTATGAAAAAAATTCGATTATATTTAATAAACAAATCACCAAATCACCGGAAAACAAATAATTTACCTATCAAATTCTATCCCTAGTATAATTTGGGAAGAGACAAAGACAATGACGTGGCTTATTAAAAGCCCCACCTCTCAACGTCATATTCCTTGTGATCATGCACAATAACATTATTTTATCTATAAGAGAGTGAACGGTGGGTGACGTCATGCCTCATAACACGAGGACTCGCCTCCCGTGTGCCGTCCCTAGAGAAACGTACCACACTCCGTGATATTGCTCAAACAAATCTTCTTCCGACCATACAGTATTTCCGTGTGCCGTCTCTCACCGTCTATAGCACTAGCCTATCTCTTAAAAATAATTCATACTTTAATATTGTGGGAATTTAATTTGTGTTATTTTTTAGTGTTATTTAAAGATATTTATTTTAAAATTGATTGATTAAAATTTTATTATTGGTTTTTTAAATAACTTTTATTTCTATTATTACTAATTTTTGTTTTTTAGTTATTTCACTTTTTTATTTTATTTTATTGTCTATTATTTTTCATGAATTATTTTTGTTCCCTCTATTTTCAATTTAATAGCTTATTATTATATTAAAACATATATATAATAAAATAAACACATATGTTAATATAAATAATATTAGCTAATCAATTTTTTTAACTTTTGGTGATGACATTCAACAACACAATATTTTATTAGTTGTTTTATTTTTGTGATGAAATCTTTGTATTTATTATTTTTTAGTTTAATTAAGCTATATTTAAACTAATCCGCATGTACTAGCTACTATGTAGCCCTTGTTAGTTACATAATATCAATATTTAATATGTAAAGAATGGTATGAATATATTCAATATGAGTATTCCTAGGAAGTCTTAGTGTTGCACCCTCTTCCTTTGACCTAGGGGGGCATTGAGGGAGTGGGGGGCTAATGGTTGAACCCTAGCCTCCTTCACCCTCTGTTTCATGTTGCCTCCTCTTCCATTCACCTAGGTCGTGCTTTATTAAGGCTTGTCTCGGAGGTGCGGTTCACTTGTGCTAACTCTAGTTTGGGAATGGGCATTAAGGGAGTGGGGGCACTGGTAGCCACCTTTGCCCCTTGCTTTGTTCTGCTCGCTTCGACATTCCCTTTGCAGGTGTAGTTCTCGATATCACTTGTGTTGGGGTCATTGTCGGTGTCGCCTCTCGTGCTCAAGCTTTGTCTTGGTTGCTTGTCTGGGTTTGCCACTAGTCACATTTCTCTCTCCCATCCTCTGTTGTCACTTTGGTCAATTTTTTTGTGGATGTGGAGCGGTTTTGTCCCCTGAATTCAAGGTCTTAAGTTCCACTCGCCGCTTGGTCGATATTCTTTGGACTATTGGTCATTTCCTCTCAAGGTTTTGACCCATGGATGTTTATAACCATTGAGATTTTGTTAATAGGCCTTTGCACCATGTATGGTCTTTCTAGGGTTTTGGCCTTGGTGTATAGTTTTTTTGTGGTCCTCTAGTTATTGGGAGACGTTTCTTGGAGCTTTGTGCTCGTTATTTTGCAGGCCTTACAGCTATCTATTGAATGTGTTTCTTACAACATTTACAAAATGTAATTTTGTTTTCAATAATAAAATTATAGATTTTTTTTCAAGGAAAAAATGAATATATTCAATATGGTGTGAATGTATAATTTCTAATAGATAACTAGTCATATAAATTTACTATTTAAATTATTTAAATCTCCTTTATAAATTTACTATTGAAAAGATTTAAATCTGTTTTTATTTTTGGGAGAAAATGTTCAATTTTGTGTTTATGAGTAAATAGTGTGATTGTTGTTTTTTTCTTTTTTTCTTATTTCTTTTTCAAGTGTGACAAAGAGCACTAATTACTAGCTTAACTTGAATGAGCCTAATAATCAAAAGCATGTATTTTGTCAGAAACTAGATTCATAATGTATTTTCTAACATTTATAATATCAATCTAATTACCATACAACACAAATTATATTAGTGATAAACATCATCTATTAATATAATGATTAATAAAACTTATATTTATTACAATAAAACATTATATTATCATTACAAATTATTTTATTAAAAAATATTTAATATTATTACTGCACTAAATAGTTTGAAACACTTGGACATAAAATATTTCAATGTGATTTTCCTACACCTTCTTTTTATAAAAATTATAAATTACAGAAACTTGCACTCAAAATTTTTCATATTTTTGCATTATTTAACAAATTTCTTAAATTCTTTATATTTCTAAAATATTCATTAAATTTCTTATTTGTTCTTATAAATCAGAGGCATGGCTGGATATTAAAAATCATGATTTTTATATTCCTCAAATTAACTTTATGCTGAAGTTAATAAATATATCAAAAGACATATCCAAAAAAGTCAAATTGTCAAAGCCCATCATTGATTAGTTGATGAAAGTCATGTCAACAAAATGACACCATTGATTGGCATCCCAAGATAATATAATGTGCACATAAGAAAATGGTAATAAATACATTAAAGAATAGGCAAATGATATTATCACATAGGAAAATGGTAATAAAAACATTAAAGAATAGGCAAATATTTGTTGAACCCAAGAAATTTGGTAAGCTCATCAATGTGAAGTTAAAAAAATGTTAAAAAGAAAAGTGAAGAACCTTGCTGAATTATTGTTATAAACACCTGTATGTGAGTATTATAAGCAGTCGGAGCGAGGATTCCAATCTGTGGTGGTCACAATTTTGGAATTGACAACACCGTATGCTCCACGGTATTCCAGAGGTAGTGTTACCAAAAAAGATCAAGACATTGCATGGGGAGGAATGGCATGGTTATCGAACCCAATGAGTTGTTTACAATTACATCCAAAAACTTGAGTAGCAAGATTTTCCACAAAGTTTTCTATATCAAGTTTAAAATTTACTAACCTCCTAGACCAAAAACTTGTTACATATATTTAGAGATGTTTATAAGTATGCTACCTATAGTATATGCAGAGTCCTTTACAATGTTTAGTTGGCATAGTCAAAATTACAAAGAGTGAACATCTACACTAATCATATGTGATTACTATATTATCCATAAAAACTACCCAATTCATATTAGGTAGACCGGTTGAAGGAGTATGTGTCGTTGACAAAAGATGTTGGGGCCATAGCAACTAGGATGCCTTTTTGTTGTGTTGTTTGTACACTTTTCGATTACTATTTTAGTCAATTCAATTCAACTCTTTTCTCTTGAATATGATTATATTGTGTAGTTAGAATGTCCATCAACAAATCGAACTAGGTTGATAACCTATCTATTTGCATGCTAAGGGTGACAAGCTCCAAGTACTCCTCAACTTCCATTGTACTTGGTTTTATTCCTCAGTTATGTCGTCAACCTTGCCTAACATCCATGGCTGCATCTAAAGTGTACATCAACCTAGTTCAAGGTGTAGTTACAATCCTACCAATGACTACTAATGAACCCTATATCTCAATTTAGACTATGATCTCCAGAAAGTTGACAAAGCATTGTGAGTAGTCAAGAATGGGACTATGTTACTTTATTTTCCCAAGACAACTATCCACACTAACAAATCCATCCATGATATCATTGTTGTCGAATGATTCATCAAAAAATTGATTGCAAAGTAATTGCCCTTTCATCCACACATAGAACCCTTCTTCCCACACTTGACTCATCAACCTCCAATAACTCATCCTCTAAAGGGGTTGGCCTCATGTTATTGTCGTGATTGGGAAGTAAATGTGTCTTTTCCCTCACATGCTAACCGCTACTTCCATCTCCATATCTCCTTCCTACATCACCTATGCATTGTCCTTCAACCTTATTTTCAAATCATTGCATGAATTACTTACCTTTGCATTAACACCACCATTATTACTCAATGACTCAAGGTTATGGAATTGGGACTAGCTGGATAGTTTGATTGACCCTCATTGTGCTTGGATAAAGCCTTAGACAACTTGATCGACCACTAAATTTTCTAGCTTGTTTAGCTCCCTTAATACATGTTTAGCTTCAGTTTCAGGAACTGAGTGGACGCTTGCCACAATTCTCTTGAAAACAATACTTAGTTTAAGGTCTATAAGAGTAGCTTCAAGGTTAAGATGTCAAATTTTGTTGTTGGAATCCCCCACAATAATGAGTGTCTTATTGGGAAGTTTCTTAGCTAAGTTGATTCCTTGTAGGAGGGCATACATCTTCACTTGGTTATTGGATGTTATGCCCAAAATCCAAGAATAAGTTAATTCCATTTGTCCTATAAAACTATAGAATACCCCACACACATCACCCTTGAATAAACATTATAATTGGAACATTAAAAAAAAAAAACATAATCTCAATAAAATTAAAACTCACGTCCCTGTAAAATTTAATAAAATCACTAGCAAAAATATAAAATATTACAAAGCTTTTATCAATCCTAATTTAATTGACTAAAATTTTATCTATAGTATTATTAGTTTAAAAAATATAAACATTATTACAATTAGTATTAATAATCATTATATTTATAGTAAAATTTGGCATTCCTTAAATAACTCTTAAACACTTTGAAATAAGTGAATTTATTACTTAAATTAACCCATAAAATTATTAAACATCTTGAAATGGACGAATTTAAAAAATGGTATTACAAACGAGATTAAAATAAACTATCACTTCCTCTTAATAGAATATACTCTTATGACAGTAATGCACAATTTTTTAATTTAACTACTTTCAAAAACCTCTCTAAATGGAATTTATAGTAATTTTTATATTTTCATAATAATCTTTATATTTTCATTTATATCAAATTGCAAGTTTTTTTTGTGATTTATGATTTGTATAAAAATTTAAAAAATCACATACTATTGCCAAAACAATTATGTAATTTTTTTTTTATTTTTTTCTTTCGAATTCTTTTTTATACATTTTATTTTGCATATATTTAATATAAATTATTTAGTTTATTTTTATTTATAGATTTATTAATATTAAAATATAATACACTTTTTGTATTATATTATATTTTAAATATAAATAAATATTATAAAATATTTATTTTTTCATTATTTATGAATTTTATTAATATTGAAATTAATATCATAAACGTGGTAAAATAATTCAAAATTATATATTATATATATATATATATATATATATAATATATATATATATAATATATATATTATATACACACGTTAGTTAATTTAAAGTATTTCGAATTTGATAAAAATTGAAAAAAAAATTGAAAGTAACATTTAACAACTATATTTATAACAAATTATAAATCTATTTTAAATTTTGATTAATAATTTAATAAACTTGGCGATATAAAAATATATATTTAAATTTAAAATTTTAAATCATATATAATCAAATACTTATACTTCTAATATATTTCAATAGTTTTATAATTTAAAATTTTAATTTATTTATTAAAATTTTATTATATGTATTTAACTAATTATTTATCTTTATCTTTTGGGTAAATATTTTATTTTTTTATAAATTGAAATGTATATAAAAGATTTGAATATTTTAGTTCAGTTTTTCACTAGAATGATTGCACCATAACCAAAATTGCACACTTTGTAGATAGGTGTAAGAGATCAAAATGTTCAAAAAAACACTTAAAGATTGAGATGCATATTGAAAATCATTCCAAACAGTCCAATAGGAGAGACTGTAAAATAAGAATTCAAAATAATTGTGGGCATAACATAAATAAAGTAGGTGGATCATAATCAATGGCAACAACCTGAACCAGATCTTCATTGTTGCCAGGATTGCTGCCAATTGAAGGAGGGATGCCTAATTGTTGCTCAATATGATCCAAACATTGATCCAATTCCTGCAAATGACAATGGACGTGCTCTAAAGAGTGGAGGATGTCAGCTATATGTTCAAAGTGATCCATTAGAATCTAACCAAGGAAAAACTTTAGATGTCAGCATAAGTTGATAGTATATAGTATTGGTTGAAACAACCTCATGTATGACCTACATCCGGCATCCAGTCTGTCAACTTAGCTAGAACCTCAGTATCTAAAAGTTGCTATCATGCAAAGGCCCCCTCACGTTCCATGTGAGTTATCTCTTCCTGAATGGGGCCCGGATTGAGGCCCTAAACCTCACAGTGGTTTCTTCTCAACAGTGGTGGGTGCAAGAGTTGCCCTAAAAATCCCGCTCATAATAATATGTCACTCCTCAACAAAAATATACACACTAATAAAGCATGGAGAAAGCCACACTAAGAAAACAAAGACAATAACCCCCTCCCTTGTGTCTTGCAGTAATA
>APFE030430187.1:0-15199 GCA_000404065.3 Pinus taeda | reverse complement strand
AAAAATAGTGCTTACAAATAAAAGCTTTTAAAATTAAAAATCACATCGTTGTGATAACCATTGAACACTCTTGAAACGAATATACGGTCTCTTATGATAGTTTAGTTTAAATTGTAATTCAATTCATACATATAGAAAAAGGGGCGTGGTTAAAACCTTTGTTCTTTTAGTATTAGTAACTTGCATGAAAATGGGCGTGGTTAAAACCTTTGTTTTCTAGTATTAGTAACTTGCATGAATAACTATGATTACATGTATTAGTAAAATAATCCGTTGTTAAACCAAACTAATCGAAAAGATAGTGCTACGAATAAAACCATTTAAAATTAAAAAAAATTATTGCTGTGAAAACCCTTGAACACTTTGAAATGAATATTAACCAGATTAGCTAGTTTCTTATGATAGTTTAATTTAAATGGTAACTCAATTCATATATATAGAGAAAGGAATATGGTTAAAACTTGTGTGTGTAATCATAACATATAAGAATGAAGTCATTCCCAATATCCTTTCAAATTGGATTTGAGAGAAGATAGCAAATTTTAAGGTATTATTTACATTTGATTTTAGAATTTTTATTTTTATTTAGGTATATTGTAACTATTTAAAAATGGAACAAAATCTACCAGTGATGGTCACTTCTATTACTTCTATTAACACTAGTCTTAGTGGTGGAGGATATGAAATTATATGGTATACTACAAATACATATTTTGTATGGTTTTCTTGATATTGTTATTGTATGGAAACTTGGGTGTTTATATGTAAACCATTCTTTGGATTATTAAACAAATTAGAACACATTTATTTTACAATATGAAATTTGTCAAATTATAATTATTTTGGTATCAAGTTAATAATAAAAGCGTTCATATTAGATGTATGAGCTAGAGGAGTGTCAAAATTGTTGTGATAAGTGATTTGGGTAATATAATGTAGAGAAAAGGCTTTATGGTTTGTTATTGTCATAGAATTAAGTCCAGGCATCAAAATAGCCATAGATATTGGAAGACGAAGTGATCACTCAACTTCTTTACACCAAAAATTGGCATGCTTACATCTCAATGCTTTCTCCTCATTGCATGTTTCAATTATCATTGAATCAATCATATGCATGTTTCTATTGGATTGTTTAAGCTAAATAAAAATTTATTTGGTATTTTTTGAGGAACACTACTGGTTGTGCTTGGATCAGTGCTACTTGGTGTGTTGGTTCCTTTATTTGTATTTGTTGGTCAATTGGGTCTTCTAGGATGGTCTCTAACCATGTATGTAGAAGCACTTCTTTTTCTTAAACTTTGAGACCTTTTACTTGTCAACTTTCACCTGTTGTAGCTCTCTACCTCTTTCACTGTAGTTTTGAATGTCAACTAATAAATGTCCAGTTAGAATTTGAAGAACTTGGAATGAAAAATTAGAATTTTGGCCTCAAAGGAGGTATGGTAAAGGTTCTGTTTGATACTTGAGTTCCTTGAAGATAGTATGATACATATGGGGTGCTAGTCTCTACAAATATTCTTTGAAAGTATGCCATTCATCAATTGATATATGCTTGTATCCCAAGAAACTTCATTTGAGTTGGGTATTTGAGATTATTTTCTATTGAAGTATTTTGCACTTTAGTTAAATTGGGATTAAATTTATCTTCCATGTCTTGCACTTTCTTTATTATTTAATTTAGGTGTTATGTAGCATTTCCCTCTTTCAATTGTGCCTTATTCCATTCCCTAAAGAATCGTCACTCCTACTAGATCAACTATATTTCAACTTACTTTGCTACCGTGATCTATGTTGATAATTCCATGTGAGATAGACTAGTGTTGGTTGTTACATTTCTCTTGTATGTCAAATCCTCTAGTAAGGCTTATTGCACCTTAATTTTTTTGTTTCTTTTTTTCATCTTGAATGCTCTCATTTTGCTCATGGGTATGTATGTTTTCTTCCTTGATTTGTTTTTTTATCCTATTTCATTTGTAAATTCATGTCAATTAGCTATTGTACTAATTTGTTTATTGAATCCAGTTGATCAAACTAAAAACTTTGTAAACTAATGTCTATTTTTTCCTGAGATAGATTGATAGATTCATTCCATGTCAATTTTCCATTCTCTTAATTATCTTTGAGATACTCTCAATGGCTTTCATTGAATTTCTCCATCTGATCATAAACTCACTAGAGATCCCATTCTAGAACTCTGTGATTTCATTTTCTGATGCATTTGATGGATCAAAGACCACATTTGTTATTGAAGTTAGTTCCTTTTCTGTTTGGAAGCTTATATAAACACAAGCCTTCTTTTTATTTTAATTGTGACCTTTCTTACAGATTTTCATTTTTCTTGACTTAGGAGTTTTTGTTGTGAACTCTTAAGTGAGCTCCTATGGCAACTATAATTGTGTACTTTGTGCAATATTAATTGGGTTTGCCATTGGTGGGGGAGTTGGTGTTGTGGGTGCTATTAGAGTAGGTATTTCTATCTCTATCAGTTTATTTTGGGCCAATGAATTTTTTGGTTGTATAACCAATTTTCTACTCATCAATTAGTTGACCAATTTTCCCACCAGCACTTGGTTAGTAAGTGTTGTGATTGCCTCTTGTAGATTTTACTGTTGATATGTCTACTGGGCACCCTAATCCACATCTTTCTATTATTGTTTCTCTATTGATGGTTGGTTAATCATGTGTTGACCATTTGGTAAGTAATTGATGGCTATAATTGACTACTATTGTGTGGTTCCATCTGATCACACCAATTATCATTCTTGATTCATGGGATTATTTGGTTTGTCATCAAAGATGCACTTATTATGTTCCTCCATTTTGTTACCTAATTATTATTGGTGTTCACTATGTGTTGACTATTAATACTCACTTTGTTCCTCGAAGTGTTGGTGATCATGCCTTGTATTCCTATCAATTTGGTTAGTATGAGTTGTTTATATGCTATATTTATTTGATTGTTTTTGTTTTCATGTGACAGGGATGACTTGTCCTTTAAACTTTAAGAAATTTCATGTTCCATCTTTGTTTAATTAATTGCGAATGATTTTTGTGTCCATTCTATTTTAGTTGGAACTTTAGGGAGTTTTTTTTGTTCTAGACAATTTGGGGATGGGATTTATTGGTTTAGATGACTAAGTTAGTTTGGATTTATAGTGATAGGAGGATAATTCCTAGTATTATTTAACTCTTGTTGTTCCTCCACTTTCTACTTGTTTTATCTCTTAGTATCCATATTATTTCCAAGTAAAATTTTATTTTCAATGCTTCAACAATTCTTTGTTTGGATCGAACAATTGCATCACATATGCATGTATATAACTTGACCTAAGGAATTTCCTTGTCTAAGTAGACTCCCAATATGTTAATTTTCCTTTTTTCTTATGTTGTAGAGCACTTGATGGGTGATTTTATAAAAAACTTTTTCTTTATCTTCAGATCCTCATTAGGGAAATTTTGAGGTAAAAAATGGGCTTCAAAACAAAAATGTACTAGAAATATTAACTTTAAAGAACCAATAGGATTCAATATGGTGAGGTCATTCCTAGGGGAAAATATTTTGGACGGAAAAAAAGAAAACTACTTTTTTCCAATTGTATTTTCAACTTATCTCCTTGTAGGTTCAATCAAATTTCTAGAGTAGGCACTTGTTGTATGAATAATTAAATTCCAAAGCTAACGAGTACCTACTATGCATACTTCTGCGTAGATTCACATAGAACAAAATTGAAAATACATGAAAAAAATGTGTTTGCCATGCTTTTTCCATGTATTTTAATTTTTTTCAAAGTTGATCTTTTCAAAAGTATGCAGAGTTGGTACTCGTGGGATGTGGAATTCAATTTTTCATCCAATAGGTGTCTACTCTTGAAATTTGATTGAACCTACAAAGAGTTAAGCTAGAAATAGAATAAAAAAGTAGTTCCCTTTATTTTTCTTTAAAATTTCATAAGTCTTATTTTATTATTTTCCTTAGGAAGCCCAATTTAAACCTCAAAATTCCCTAATGCAAATTTGATTGTGTTAACTTCATGAAAGATCCTCCTAGTCTATATGGCGATCTACATTGGGTGTCTCTTCACATGTTGAATTCTTCCTTTTCCTTGCATGTGGGTTTTCTAAACATGACACAATTCGACTTTCTAAGTTAGCTACAAATGGGACAATTTATAATTCTTCTTCCTTCTCCTCCTCCAATTCTTCATTTTCTAATTGCCACAATATCCCGCCTTCTTCCTCCAACATTATAGGTGGGATTTGAAATGTAGTGTTTGATTGTAACTCAAGCTCAACAAAAATTTCCTTCCTATTTAGTTGGTATAACAAGTCCTTCAAAGGAACAACCATGGCATCAACATATAGATATTGGTCTTATAATTACAAAGCCGCATTTGGACTAGGTCGAAAAGTTCTTGTGGGATTCTTTGGAAAATCATCCATCTGTGAGATACATTCTTCAAATTTGAAACTCATTATTTGAACATTTGGTCCACTAGTAAGGACTCAATTATTTCTTCTACACCATATGTAAAGCATTGATATTTAAACATGATTGACATTTTGGTTTTGTTGAAAGTTGTTTCTTTGAATAGGCTCACATGGCACATGGATAACCATACCAATGAAGAATGGAACCTAATGGTTCACCTTGTATTTGGTTTAGTTGATGTCAACCAAGTGTTAAGACTAATTTAAAACTCACTTGCTTTGTACACTTTACTATACTTTGTCCCGCATTTTAAGTTGTATTTGTGATACCTAACCTCCTATGGTGAAGCAAACTGAAATAATAATGCACTATCATGTTACATATTTTTCTTTAACTTCCGTAATAATCAACCTTTGGAGATTTTGGTGGTGGTTGACTTAGAAATTTTTTCAATTCAAAAGTTGAGGTCAACCATCTTGGGCATTTTTCCATTCACATTGTCAAGCAATCTGGTGATTTTGTGGAATATTCCAACTTTGATTATAATAGGTTACGTATTCCATAGATATTTCCCATGTAACTAAATCATAATTAATTAGGACACTTCTTCCTTCCATCTCCCAAATTATCCAATCTATGGTTCCCCTAAATATTTTTTGATATGTGCCCTATCAAGAACTAGAGTCTTTCTTTCCATTTGCTAGACATGAACCCATAACTTGTAAAGTTTTGGCAATGTTTATCCTAGAGTATCTCCTCCACCTTTTCCTATTGTAAATTATGCATTCTACTTTCAATCTCCATGGTGGCCAATTCATCACATTTCTACAGCGGTCTTGGCTTGACTATAGCTTCACTAGTTCTAATTTCCCCCCTCATCCTAGGCATGGTTGTAAATTGTTCATTGTAAGAGATGTCTTCAAATTTTTCAATAATAATGGTCATGAAATGTAATTCTCATTCATCACACCAGTAGTTTGATCGCTCAAGGGTGGGGGTGAGATAAAATGTTTAATTCTTGTGCAATATCCATATTTATATATTTTTCAGGGCGAAGAGTGTGAAAATGAGATGTGGGGACATCACATCAATGTGCTTCACATTTTATTACAAATTTAAATTCCGTTTCATATGTACAATGTGGGAAACCGACATTTGCATGCTAGTCAACTAGGTATGGTTAATAGTCAATCGAGTTAGAATGTGTGTGCTAGACAAACCTAACTCACTTAATTTCTTGATTTCTATGAATTTTGTTGTCTTGGTAAATTTATTTATCAACTAATTTTTCCATCTTGGTTGATTTGTTTTTCTTAGTCAAGTGGTTGGTCAACTTGCTTTTTCTACTCAATCCACAGGGTCTTCACTTAGTGAATCTATGACATAGCACATGTGATGATGGAATATTAAAGAATACCCATAATCTTAATAGATATTGATGAATGTATCCCTATATATCTTTGTTGATCCACCCTCACAATACATCTTTCCAATAAAAAATTCATGCTATTTTTACAAGATACCCATTTTAATAACCGCCAATACCTATAAACCTCCCTCATGCCCTTAATTCCCCCCAATATTTACAATGTATTGACCTTTTTTTTAATTAAAAAAATCCCTTTATGAATGAATATGATAAGCTTATTTTTCAACAAGGTGAAGCCCTCATGTGTTAATCCAGTTGACTTAGTAAAGTTTTCTCTTCCATTCAAATTTGTTTTTACTTCTTCTTTTGTAGTTAGTTGTATTATCTCCATTAATCCTAAATGTGTAGCCAAATCTCCTTACTAAGTAAAAATTTTCATCTCTCTCCTTTGTTAATGAATGTCATACTCACTTGATTTGACTAATTTATTATCGTTTGAATGCTTCCTTGCTTTCTTGTTTAGAAGTTAATGTAGATCATATCCATTTTTTAAGGAATAACCTTCACAATAGGAAATAATGGACTACATCATGAGAAAAAAAAGAACATACACAATACACACAAGAAGAGATGTTGGGAAGGAATTCGAACCGAGTTTGTATTAGTCTTGATATGTATTTATATATATGAGACATGGTTGGAGTAGTTGTACCCACTCCAACCAATCATTCACTTTACCTCATGCATTTACCTTTTACCAATTATTACATATATTTACTCATATAAACATGATGACTTACATAGGCATAAAAGGCCCCTATGACATCTCCCCGATCCTCAATACCTTGCTCGTCCTAAGCAAGGCTCCAACGATGTCTTGGACCTCTACTCTTACAAAAGTATCCTTATCTTACATTAACCATGCATACCAGTCTGCATAGGTAACTCAGCCACAACATCCACCAGTTAGATAGGAAGATGCATGTATACAAGGTGTACTATGATTTCTACTTGCTTAGTGGCCACCTATTGCAGATCTCAACTCTCCACATTCTCTACAATCTCTCTATTATCTAGATTGTTATTCCAACTAAGAACTGTCGAGCAACTTCTCTCCAATCCAGGGGCCTCTCTTTCCTCTCTATGAATGATTCTAGTGCATTACTATCACTCTTGGTATTTCTTCATTCATACATAAAAATAATGAAGCCTGCAACATTAACCCACTTACTCTTGACCATTGTCATAACCTAGAAATTATTTTGCAACTTTCATACCGAGGGGCTTCAATCACTTCAATTTTATGTTTTCATCATTTTTTCGTTTAGTACTTTTTGTGCATGTTCAGTTTGTTTGGCATTGTTCTTGACTACATCCTTTCACTCCTCACCCACTGCAAGTGCTTATGTTAAAGATTTTCTTACTACTCATCTCAGATGCTTTGTCAATTTTGTTTTATGTTGTTGTATATTTTATGTTGCCAATGACTTATCACATTCAATTACATAAATATTCTACTTTACCAATGAAAGATGACTAAACTAAATGCTTTGTTTCTTGGATATCACTCATGTTTATTGTGTTGGTTTTTGTTGCTATGATTCTTACTGGCAATGCATTGAAGTTTATAACTCAACATTACATGAATAATGACTTAGACTCATTAAATATTAATAAGACACAATTAAAACTCTCATCCATGAAGAGTTTAACTTCACAATGTTGATTGGATGTCAACTAATTTCACCGAGATACCGACCTTATCATTACATTATAAGGACAACAACTTAATCACACTGAATTTTTTCATTTTCCTTCTTGCTAGTAAAATTAGACTTGAATCAAACTCTACTGATTATAAACAATTTCTTCATGTAAAATTTTTATATAGGATTCCTCTCATATTCATGTATATTTTCCATGGATTAAATATAAATCTTCATGTTAAAAATGCACAATGCATGCATATATCATGTCATTGTAAGTGGCAATTAGTTTTTCCCATAGCAGTTTTAAATTGCGGTTATATTCACTTAATAAAAAAGTGCATAATATTGACTACATAGACCTTGTGACCCATGTCAATAGTTGATTTTAGGTAAGTTGATCATTCTAGATGTCTCCCAAGTCAACTAGTCAAGTGGTTGAATTTTCCATACATCATTTTCACATAGACTTGTCAGATAGTTAAATAATTGTGATAAACTATGTATCAACAATTTCAATGAACCTCCTCCACAAGGCAAGTTTTTCTCATCATGCATTTGATGGAGATCGTGTAGTTGGACAAAAATTATGTCTCAAGAAAGTCAATCGTATTTCGAAAAAAATTGTCTCAAGTAGGTAAACTCCAAGCATCAATCGATCAATTTCCAGCCAGTCATATCTCCTTTTCAATAGAATTGAACCATCATCATGTAGTTTGGAGAGTCCATTTTGGTAGTGATGTATATGGTACACTAGTCAATATAGTCAAATATACTCATGCTCATTATGATATGAAATTGTCATGCTTGATTTGACCAACATTCAAAGTACTATCTATTCACTCTTTTATAAAGTTGAATTTTTAGCCACATGTTCATCACTCACAATGACTTGTGTATTATTCAGGATGGAATTAATAACAAAATGACCATTTACTCAATTGTTGGTGCACACGCATGTGCGCACACACACCTATGCGTGTGTGTGTGTGTGTGTGTCGCAATTGTCCACAAACTAACTCCAAGTAATATCCAAATGACCTTGGTGTACTATCATTAGGGGAATTTTTCGGTTAAAAATGGGCCTTAAAATAGGAAACGTACTAACAAATTTAACTTTAAAAGAACCAATAGGATTCAAGATGATGATATTATCTCCAAGTGTAAATATTTTGGGGGGAAAGAAGAAAACTACTTTTTTTCACTATATTTATTGCTTATCTCCTTATAAATTTACCCAAATGTCAAGTGTAAATACTTGTTTGATGAAAAAATAAATTCCACATCCAACAAGTACCCACACTACATACTTCTGATTGGACCAACACCATTAAAAAATGAAAATATATGAAAAAACTGTGTTCAACTTATTTTTTTGGTGTATTTTCATTTTTTTGATGCGAGTCTACTCAGAAATATGCAAAGTGGGTGTTCATTGGATGTGGAATTTAATTTAACATGCAATAAGTGTCTACACTTGACATTCAAGTAAACCTATAAGTAAGCTGAAAATACAGTAGAAAATGGTAGTTTCGTTTATTTTTCTTTAAAAATCCATAACTCTTATTTTATTATTTTCCTTAGGAGGCCCATTTTAGACCTCAAAATTACCCTAAAGAGCCCCATTATATAAAATTGATGTTTCTCACTAAAATGTGTAGTAACTTTGTCTCCAAAAATAATGACGTCCCCCAATCCTTAACCATTTCCAAAAGAAATTACTACAAACCTTTGCAAACAACTATATTTGTTGAGAAAGTAGTCCATTTACAAAGCTAAGAAAAAAAGATATCATTGTCACAAAGGAGTGGAAAATTTTCTCCAAGATTCTTTTACTCACTTGAAAAGAGTGGCACTTCTCAAGTTGATTGACATTACATTCATTCTGTCTATATTAGGGAGTAGCGCATAAATTCAGTTCAAGTGTTTGGAAATAGTATAAAACATGTTGTTTTGCAATGGAAAATCATTTTTGAACAATATAAGAGTGTCAATTATCCCAATAGGCACAGGTGTATGATGACCTATATTGTGGAATGCTTCATGTATCAAGCGAGCATGGAAATGTTTCAAGTTGTTACCTACCCATATATTGTCATCAAGAGGGTTGAAGATCTTGAGTGAAACTTCTGCAAAGGAATGTGTTGTGCTAAACTTTGTATCTCTCATATTCTTGGGAATGTCTATTAATGAAAGAGAAGAATAAATGAAAACAATATAATGACATTTCTTTGATAATGTATTGGAACACAACATCACTACGCCAAACTCCCACAAATGGGGCTTTTCACCATTTTTGGGGAATGTGGTACCTAAATAAAAAAACACAAACTCAACAATAGGATTTGTTTCTTAAGGATTTGGAGTTAGATAGGGATTCATACCTGGTGTGGGATTTGTACATATAGTTGTGCCTGCAAAGAAAGGGGAGGATGCTTCCACTTTTGGTTTGATCCCATCAGTATCAAATAAATATCTTAGTAGTTGATTGAAGTCAATGATAATTGATTAAGTCAACTTGGTTCTCTATCAACTAGGTTGATTAGTACTCCATCAACGTCATTGTTTCCACTCATCGAGAAATATCCCACTTATCAATGGCAGAAGAACCAATGGCACTGGATGCTTCTCTCATTAAGGCTGCTTCAAGATCCTCTTGAAACTTTTTCTTACACAAATAAGATTTGTACATTTCTTGTTTCATGAATATTTTTGGTTTATTTGTGCATATTTCATATTCAATATGGAAACCTCAATGAACATGTAACATCAATATTTACCCATAGCATCCATGAACAGTAAAATGTAATGAATACACCTTAGGTGAAAAGCATGGAACTGGGTTACAATTTTTATCAAAAGAGAGTGTCTTTGGGTGGAAACAACAATGGCTCGATCAAGCATTTTTTAAGCTCTCAATAGAGCTCCTTGGGCACTAAAAAATTAGCTTGATCAAGGGTTAAAAACAAACCCTTAATTGAGCTATAACACTCAATCAAAATAATGCTCGATTGAGGCCCTTTTTTAATATATACCACTCCCACAGTCTACGTGTGCCATTTGTACAAACTGCAGGAGCTAAATTGAGAATTTGAGAGTAGCTCGACCAAGATTATTGGAGCTCCACCAAGCAATGGAGCATTAAAATAAATCTCACCAACTACCCCACCAACATCACAGAGGCTCAAATGAAGGTAAGTACTTTATCCTTTATCTTTCTTATTTAATTTTTTTTGCAAAATGTAAAATATTAATTAAAAAAAGAAACCATACAAAAATTACTAAATCCACAAAAAACCCTTCAACAAAGCTTATAAAATCACAAAACCAACCAAAAAAACCATAAAAAAAACCCTTCAAAACAACTTATAAAACCAAAAAACCAACATAGAAAACCATAAAAAAAAACCCTTCAAAACAACCTAGAAAACACTTCGAAACCACAAAAAAAAAAACTAGAATTTAGGTTTTAAATTTGTTTCTTACTTGCAATGTTTTGTGTATTAAATGCATATTTTCTTTTTTGAATGGTAAAACATTTTTTTCTAATTATTTTAGCTTTTAAATTTTTCCTTAGGAATTTTGTGAAATAAATTTCATTTCTTTTATTTAAAATGCATTTTAAATTTCTAACAAATTTGACTGAAAATATACTAAAAAAACTCCAAATTAGAACACAACAAAACTATAACCAATAAATAAGTAAATTAAGAGCTTGAGATTGACATGATGAACATAGTTTCTCATAGTGAACCTATATTTAAAAAATAAAAAAATAAAAAATAAAAATTACTTTATTTTTTTTTTTTAATTTAATTAATTTATATTTTAAAATAGTATTTTCAATAGTTTTCTAATAATAAATATAGTATGATTCTAGTTTTAAAAATAAAATAAAAACACTTGATTGATAATTAAATGTATTTCTCATTTATCTACTAATAAATTAGGAGGTAATTGAAAGTCCCTTCAATAGTCAACTACAAAAACCACTGATTAATATTATGTAACTAGTAAGAAGAAGCTCTGAGAGTGGCAGTGGTGACCTAGCAATGGCATGATGGATTGGAGTTGCAGTTGACTGCTTGTGCCCCTTCTCTGGGTCCTCGGCCCCTCTGGTCAGGCTTTGACCTCTCTAGTATACCTATTTGGCGCATTGGGTGGGGTGCTCAGCTCATTTATCGAAGGATTGACTATTTTTTTACACCCTCTTGAAGCCCAATTCTACTCCTCCACAGTCATCTTGGCTTCTTCAATGCCAGTGCCTACCCAGATGCCACCACTTTTTGCGAAGACTGTGGCCTTAAATGTTTTGATTGCTTCAACTTTGAAGTTCAGTAAACAAGGCGAAGCAAAGTTTGTGAAGAAGGTGGAGGAGATCCCCAAGATAGAGATTTGCGCCCCTCAGGCCCACTCTCGCATCTTGCAGTTGGTTGATCAAGGTCTCATTTTCCAGTTTATGGGCCTTTGCCCATCCCCTAAGATGGTAAAATCTTGTATCGAGAAGATCTAAAAGTCTCTTATTAAAGAAGAGGTAATCTCCTCCTTCTGTGGCAAAGGCTTCTATAATTTTTAATTTGAGAATAGGCTAGATAGATATTTGTTGTTCAGGAATGGTCCATATTTTATGGGGGCTCAGGGGTTGTATCTGGATTGATGGAGTCCTAGCTTCAACCTGGAATGTGATTTTCCATCCTTGGTTCTAGTTTGGGTGAAGTTTCCTTACCTCCCCCTACACCGCTGTAATGATGCGACTTTCAAGCTCATTAGGAACTCCCTTGAGAAGTACATTGACTGCTTTGAGCCAAAATATGGCCTTTTCTCCTGTGCCAGGATTTGTGTGGAGGTGTATTTGGAGAAAGGTCTTCTAATAGCAGTCAATGTATGCATTCATAGTTGGATACACGTGTTGGAATTCAACTATGACCAACTTCCCTTTAAATGCAAATTATGCCATGAGTATGGGAACTTTACTAAGGGTTGTCCAAAAGGTGTGGATTCTTCGAATAAGAAGTCTGGGGATCCTAAAGAGAATTGGAAGTAGGTTAAGTGGAGGAAGCCCTTGAAACATTCATCCCTCAATGACACCTTTGGCTCTATTCCGGTCTCTGAGGATGTTGGTCCTGCCCACCCACCTCCCTTGGACTCGCCTTCTAAGGGTGGTTCTAGTCAAGTGTCGGAGAATCAATTTAGGGTCTTGGACCCTGCTACCACTATTGAATGCTTTGTCCCCCCCCCCCCCCCCCCCCCCCCCTCCCAGCCCCGGAGGCCCCAGCCTCTCGGTCAGCACCCTTGGTACATACCCCGAAAATTCATAAAGTGGGAAGCTCTAGCCCGGACACTGATAGTAGTTCTGAAGAATAATTGGAAGAAAAGGAGGACATGGAGGGATTCCATACATCAATGAAAGGTTTGGGGCCATCTATGCAGCTAATTTTTACGAATGATAGACCAGATTGTGTAAGGACAAAGAAAACAAAAAGAAAAGGGAAAAAAGAAGGAAGAAAAATGAATAAGGAAGTCATGAGGGAAAAATCGAAAAAATAAAAAGAGTTTGGAGTCCAACACACGATCCCTTGTCAGCTAGCAGGAGTATGGAACAAAGGAGGCGAAGGAAAAGGAAATAATACAAGCCCTGGTAAGGGGGCAGGGATAATAAAAAAGTGATTAATGAATATCATCTCCTGGAATTGTAGGGGTTGGGATCAGTAAAAATAATAAAGGAAGTGAAATACATAATTAGAAAGGAAAGGCCAGATGTCACCCTCCTTCAAGAGACCAATATGGATGAGGCGACTCTCAAATCAATCCAAAATAAGATCTACAATAGCAGCAATCTTGAAACATTTATCTTAAGAGGAGCATCAAGAGGACTTTGCACGATGTGGAACCCTGCGAAATTGCAATTGGTAAGTTCTCTAAAAAAAAATCATTGGATAACAACTACTTTTAATATTATAGAAAGCATCAAATATTCATAGTGATCAATGTTTATATGCCCACTCACTTCCGAGAAAACAAGATTTTTGGAAATCCCTGATGGAGTTCAAGGGTACATAGTATGGAAATAACTGTATTCTAAAAGGAGATTTCAATACAACAATGGTAGTCATGAAAAAAGAGGGACCTTCACTATTCATGATGCCCTATAAGAGAATATGGAATATCTCATCTTAACTCTAAACCTCTTTGATGTTAAGTCCCAAAATATTTTGTATACATGTACCAATAAAAGAGTAGGAGTGAGCCATATTATATCCCTGCTAGACCATTTTCTTGTTGCTGACAATATCCTAATCCTAAATTCCAACCTCAAATCCTCTATTCTACCGTGTTGCAAATAACATCACTAGATGATCAGTTTGATAATCTCCCAACCCTTGGATTTGGGCCCTATCCCCTTTCGCTATTCTCCCCTATGGCTGGAAGTTCCCAACTTCTCATAGGTGGTTTCCCTCTCTTGGTCATGGTGGATTGAGGGAAGCCCAATAACTATTTGGGAGTCCAATATTCGCATATCGAAAGGCAACATTAAAAAATGGTTAAAGGAAAACAAATAAGGTGGACAAGACAAAATTAAAGAAATGGAAGAAAAAGTAGCATTAATCTAGGGACAAGTGGAATCAACTCTAGTAAAAGAAGCACACTTCCAAAAAGAAGCAAATATATTTAATACCTATCACACAAATATTAGGAGGGAAGAGGGGTATTGGAGATTAAAATATAGGAATAATTGGTTGAAGGCTAGGGATGGGAACACAAGAAGTTTCCATAAACAAGCCAAGCTTAGGGAATCAAAAAATAATATAACTCAGATCAATCAAGGGGGGAAATTTTCGAAAATTTTGAAGAAATTAAGAGAGCAGTAGAGAGAATTTCAAAAATTTCTATACAAGAGATCATACAAGTGATCTAGACAATGAATATTTCTTCCTACAAGGTATCCCTGAGATGGTGTCGGAGGAAATGAATAGAACTATGATATCCCCCCATACGGTTAAGGAAATCAAGAGGGTTATTTTCTCCTCCCCCGTGATAAGGCTTCTAGTCTAGATGGATTCTCAGCTATCTATTATCAATCCTTTTGGGAAGTCAACAAGAAGGACCTATGCATATTGGTGGGATATTATTTAAAACACTTTTCCATGGGGGGTGGAATAAACTCTTTCTTCCTAGCTCTAATCCCCAAAGAATCGAATCTCGCCTCCAACTCTAGATTCTGTCTGATTTCCCTCTGTAGTGTCTCATACAAAATATTCTCAAAGTTGTTGGCCTCACGGATTAAGCCTCTCTTTCCCTCTTTGATCTTCGGTAACTAGGGGGGGGTTGTCCCAAGTAGGAAAATCTTTGACAATATTGTTCTTGTTGAATTGAGGCTTCTGTGATCCATAGCATTTATTAAGTAGAGTTTTGGCGTAAATCACATGAAGAAAACCTTTGTGACGCGTTTCAAACCAACTAGTGTGGTTCATCGACAGGACAAGTTGAATGAACAGATCTCACTTTTCATATTAATTAGATAGTAGAACATTCTAGACCAGGTAATGGCTATAATGACAACGACTAGATTTGACCAGGAAACAGCTAGCTGACTTAGATAAGGGTTAAAAACTTTATTAAATAAGTTAATATTCTTATTAAAATAAGAAATGGATCATTTTATAATTATAAAGATATATTAGAAAAAGTAAATTT
>APFE030430176.1:35999-69623 GCA_000404065.3 Pinus taeda | reverse complement strand
GGGGACTTGATTGTTTTCCTCGTTTTTCTTTGAATTGAGAAACTTGCCTTTTTGTTTCTGTTTTTGGCTTGTTGTGTGTGGATTTGGGTAGACTTAGTGGATTTAGGTTTGTTTTTTTATTTTTCATTACTTTAGTCGAAGTCCGCAGTCTGTGCTTGTATCACAGTGTGTACCTGTACGCACTTTTATTTTGTGCACAGTGCGTACACGCACCTGTGTAAACTCTGAACCTGTGTACCCTGCTAAAATTTTGAATTTTTGAATTTTACTCTTTAAATTAGTTTTATCTTGATTTTGTAGTTGTTATCCTCTGCCCATACCTGCATGTGACTGGTTGAAAGCTTTCCTTGGTTTAATTCCATTCGCATTCCTGTTGTAAGCTTTTATCAATTAGGTGTTTTGAGTCTCTGTTTTGAGAAATTCTTAATTTGATTTCCTTTGGTCATTACTTGGAGGTTTGATTAATCGCCTTTGAGTGTTTTTATTTTTGATCTTTGGAACTCTCACCCAATTTTCTTGACTTGCACTTGGTTGGTTCTTAGATTACATTAGAATCATCTTGTGTTTGAGAATTCTCTTGCATAGATCACATTTGCATAATTAGAATTCTCGTTTCCATAATATGAATGAAAAATGTGCATAGATTATATTTGCATACTTTTCAAGTGAATTGTGCATAGATTACAATTGCATAGTTTACATTCTGAACAATAAATTGTAGATTTAGATCAGTTTTCTTTGATTTGAATCTACTTTTTTTTTGCTTTTTTTTAAAAAAAAAAAAAAAAAAATACTATTTTGGAATTGATTTGCATTAGTTTTTCTTAATGAAATTAGTGCATTAGAGAATTTGTTATAGTTTCTCTTAGTGATCAATTTTTTGCATTGTTGGAAGTGAATAGAAACTCTCTCCTTAATTTAGTTAGGATTCATCGAATTGAAAAGATTACATTATCATATTCGATTGCATTCAGTTTTGGGTCGGGTCATAACACCATTGGTTTCATATCCATTTACCCTTTTGAGTAATAACAACCTAAATAACACAGCGCTTAATTAAAATTTGTCTAGTAATTTTTGCATTTTTAGGGCTCTTTCCACCAATCTAGCTTAGGCTAGTGCCTTGGAATAGGTTTTAGTTAACTCTCCAAGACAGTAAAACAAACAAGTAGCTGTATCTTGCGATAGGAAATGAATCCAATTGTAATTGATATAATCTGGGAAGCTCCTCTTAAAGGATTCAATCACGAGATCATATCCGAACCTTTGAGATAATCAAGTCTGTCTCATTGGGAAAGATAGCAGATTTGCGCGTATTAAAAATAGTAAACCTCAGATTAACCATTGTCGAGGAGCCTGGGGTCACTTGTTGGTAAACCTCGGATAGATCATGTCGAGGAGCCTTCAAGGGGATTGAGCTTTGTTACTCTGCCCTTGCGCGTAGATCGGATCATAGACTGTTCCCCTAGTTGTATTTGTTACTGTTGGTAACCTTAGTGACCATAATCTTAAGATTCTTTCCTAAGGTGACGGTGAAGGACGGGTCTCATTGTACCTGGAGCAGAGGTCGACTAGACTCACTTGGACTCTCTGGGGGGTTCTCTTCACTCGAGATGGTTATGTGAAGAAACTTATGCCAGTCTGTTTCATTAAGCAGGTTGTCGAGGTAACTGTTCCAACCGCCTTTTCTGTATTGAATTCTGCGACGTTGGATTTCATCACCAACTAGTGTTTTTAGTACGGGAAGTTACTGTTTGTGTGTGGTTTGACTCTTAGATTTGATAGCACGTGTTAATTTGTTTATTTTTACTTTTAGAGACCATAGGTGTGAAATGTGAATTTTAATTGTTAGGTGTGAATTGTGAATTGTTAATTTTAGTTTTAAATTGTTAATAAAATTCACTAAAGTTGAATATAATGGCAATTGTTCCTGAATTTACCAACCAAGGAACCCCTCTTAACGAGAATCCTAGTACTTTTACTTGCTTTGGAAATGTTGATCCTCCTTATATGGCTACTTTGTCATTACTTGGATTTACAATAGGTTTACCGATATGGTTATTTTCAACTTCGTTGGCCCCAAATACTCCAATTGTTCCACCTCAACCGAATGCTTCACCTCAACAGAGTTCACCATCTCAACATCACCAACCTTCTGTTGACCCTTTACCTTCTTTGCCTAATATTTCTTCCTCTTCGCTTGTAAAAGCCTTGACACTAGTAACCATGTGGCTAAGAAGAAGAAGAAAGGGAAGAAGAAGAAGAAGCAAGATAAGAAAGAAGTCAACCAACCAACCATGGTTGTAAGTGTTAGTTGTGTTGAGGAAACCTCCAACGTGCATCGTAAACCCAAATACCCTTGCAGGCTTTGTAAGGATGACCACTTCCTTATCAATTGTCCTGGTATTCCAAAGGTTTTGGAAGTATGGTCAGAAAAATCTCATCAACTTTCCATTGATCCATCAACCAGTGATAGTCAGGTTCCTGGGAAAAAGGGTAAAGTTTAGGTTTCCTCCTTGTAGTTTATGCAATGGAGTCTCAAACTCACATTTCCCTCACATGGATGAAACCTCAAAATTGTGGAAACCTTAACTGTTCCACAACAAGAAATTTCAACTGGTTACCATTAAACTTTTCCCAACCTCCATCAACCTGATGGACGTGATTGATCTAATTTCAATACAGTTCGATCACACTCTTCCATTGGAGAGTGAACTCATTATCACTCAGGTTGATGATCCATTAGTTGATCAAGTGGTTGATTCAATTTCACATTCGGTCGATCCCACTCTCCCTTTAGAGAGTGAACTTCATACCACTCAGGTTCTTCTTGTTACATCAGATTCTTCTACGCTAAGGGGCATTTCACCTGTTTCTACAGAACCCCCTCCAAGTACTGAGGTATTTTCCTTTGATTGGAATAGACTGCCAGAACCTCGTCTTCCTTCCTCCATCCCTTTCTAAATCATTGTCAAGACTGGTGGTAGGGACATACACCGCACACAGGTAGATGAAGGTGCTTCTGTTAGTATTTTATCCTCAAATGCTTGGAAAGCTTTGGGTTCCCCTCATCTTGTGCCTATTACACAGAATCTAAAAGCTTTTAACAGAACTATTAGTGAACCTTTAGGGATCCTTCCTAAGTTTTATGAAACCTTGGAAGGTAAAACTGTCTATATTGATCTTATGATAGTTCGAGGTCCCTTGGATTTCAATTTACTCCTTGGGTGTGACTATGTTTATGTAATGAAAGCTGTTGTATCGACACTCTTTCGTGTGATGTCTTTCCCTCACAATGGAAATATTGTGACTGTAGACCAGCTTTCATTCCCTATTCTTGTTTCAACTACCAATAATATGACACCCCTAAATGTTCCTGATTCTAAAGTGGTATCTACCCTGCCACAAGTTAATTATGTGGCAACTGGTCCCATGTTTTCAGTTACCGATGTAAGTGACCCTCTCATTGTTTGCTCATCTTCCTTCGATTTAGATCCGATAATTGACATGGAAAACTCTATGGGATTTCTTGAACGTGATGTTCTTATCCCTCTTGAGTCCCTTGACATGTGTTCCTTCTAGAGAACTATTCTTCCTTCTAATGAAGACCTCTTGGAAGCCATGATCAAGGTGTGTCCATTGACATGTCTTTCTTCCAGTTGGAAGCCATAATCAATGAGTTCGAGGAAAGTTCCTGTTACTGAGTCAACCTCGTTAAAAAATGAATCAGGTATGAGGATAGTTCTTTTCCTATGTCAACCTCATTAAAAAAAAAAATGAATCAGTAGGTTATATAGGTAGATTGTAGAGAGTAGACGCGAGGATAGTTTGTTCCTGTCTCAACCTCGTTAAAAAATGAAATTGGATGTCGCGAGGATAGTATGTTCCTGTCTCAACCTCGTTAAAAAATGAAACTGGATGTTATGAGCATAGTTCCTGGTCTTGTGCCAAGCTCATTAAAAAATGAAACAAGGAGTCATGAGCATAGTTCCTTGTCTTGTGTCAAGCTCATTAAAAAATGAAACAAGGTTTTCCGAGCAAAGTTCCTTGTCTTGTGTCAAGCTCGTTTTGAAAAAATGAAACAAAGGTTTTGAGGATAGTTCTTTTCCTGTATCAACCTCATTAAAAAATGAAACACCTCCCTTTTTCGAGTCGAGTATTTTCAAGACCTTGAAAGTAAACTTTCATTTCATCCACCTGGTTGAATGCAATGAAGCTTGGGGGGCATGTATCTCGTTTTGCGTCGTTATGCTAGGGGGCATGTGAACTTATAACAAGCATAGGTTTTCATTTCAAGCTTGTGTAAACATGAAACCGAATCCAAGCAGAGTTCTCTATGGTTCAAGCTTGTGTAAAAATGAACCCATACCTAATTTACATCTCGTGATTGCCGTATTTATCGGCTAAATATGAGCCTTGGTTGTTTCCATTCCATCGCCCCATCTCTTCGGCTGATCATATGCTTTCACTTGGTTGTTTTTTCTTTCCTGAGGGACCGCAGTTATGAGTAGTTTTGTTAGACAGCCTCTTGACCATTACATGTTTTGAGCAGTTCTACCATTGCCGGAACTAGTTGCTACCCTTTATACCACTCGTTCCTCTAGGATGAGTCCTCTTTAAGCTCTTTTCTGATTCGTAAAATATGAAAAGATTGTCGAGTTTTTCCTTTTTAAACTCGTTAAAATGAAATTAAAAAGACGGTCCACTTACAACTCTTTTATGACCGTATAAACATGGAAAGATTGCCGGATTTTTGTCGTTTCAAGTTCGATATTGGTAATAGAACGACGTGTTTTCAATCACTTTTTTAATTTTTCAGATTGAAGGCACTAATTATGAAAAGTACTCCTTGATCGTAATGGTCAAGCGGTTCTCTCAAGTATTATTTTATACTTTTTCGGGCTTGGGGGACACAAATTTACGAAAAGGACAACCATGGAGTTTTCTTAAGTTTTTCTTCTGACTCCCTAAAATTGAAAAACATCGAGTTTCTCCTATACTGGACTCGTTAAAATTTAACAGTAAAGGACCTGTTCAATTTCAAACAGGAACAGACCACTCCTTCTCAGGGTTCGAATTTTAAACTAAGTTGGACTCATCCAAAGGATGAGCTTATAATCAAGCAAATGTTATCCTCCTCAAGCTTGTCAAAAATAAAGAGGTAATTGCCATAAATGGTGGGGAAAAGAGAGAAAAATGAACTGTTTGTTATACTTTGTGTTTAGAAAAGCAGTTAACCGCTCTTGAACACAACATTTTTTGTTCACCTGGGTTGGGAAATCCTTTGCCTAACAGTTAATCAAACCATATTGAAAGTCTTCAGTCGGTTTCTGGGTATTAGCTTTGGGTCAATTGTCACCAAAACCATTTGCAGTGTCGTATGTGTTCAAGAGGTCAGTTTCAATAAACCATTCATTTGCAAAATATCTGTCATCCATCTTGACCATCCCTGAGTTAGTCCTTGCCAAATATATTTCTTCAAAACTTGATCTATGATTTCGTGTTTTTGGCTTGCCTACGATGGATCGCTTTCTATCGACTCTAACTCATTATCTAGAAAGATGATCTAGAAATCTTTAGTACCTTGAAATCTGCATACCTCAATGGCAGGTTTCTTGCCTTTGATGACAGGTTGCATCATTGACCTTCGATCAAAGGATTCAGTGACGTGTTCGACATCGACTCATTTATTCACATTTCATGGATTGTACTGAGTACTTTGAGGGCCATTGACATTACTAGTGGTTCCTCTCACACTTGTTAACAATTTATATCATTGACTGGTAATCAAGTGGTTTCTACCATGTTCGACTTCAACACATTCATTCACATGGATAGAATCGTACTAGTTCGGGAAGCAGAAATCAAGACCCTGGATCTAGTTTCCACCATCCAAGTTGCGAGGAATTTTTTTATTCATTATATAGTGGACTATTCATAAACAGATGGGTTGTGCCCATACTGTGTCTACATATGTCTATACTTGTGATGTATTACAAAATCATTCCTGTATCAGAGCAGTTTAGATAGTTTTCTAGTCAGTTTTGATCTGAGTATGGGAATGCCTACCTCAGTGATGATATGTTCATATATATATTTTGCATTGAATGTTTTTATAGGTTCCGATCGGGGTATCCACAGGAATATCCTTGAAATGATAAAGTACTTCACTCTTCTTAGATGACAAAAACCATCCTCATCTATTACAGACTTCACACTTTAGGGGGCAATCTGTTGCATAAAAATTGTCACTTTGACATTCTGCAATCAATGTGAGTCTATCATCACTCATATCTTCCTCCTTTACAAGTCTTAAACCTCGGTTCTTCATAGCAAGCCTTGAAAATAAGAGAAAGACCTTAAAAATCTCTAAAACTCTGATTTCGCACTTTCTCTTAGCATTACCTATGATCTCACACCTATTGGTCATGTCCCCTGCGCACCTGACCGCTTTGTATCTGTGTTATGGGTACGAACCCCTATAAAAGTTAAAAAGGCACAAGTACATTCTTAAAAACTCACTTTGAGTCATTTCTGGAAGCTTCTAGAGGGAATCTTGCAGTGGCAAGTTCGCTCCTTGAGGGTTCATGCATCCCATACCTTAAGGAGCTAACCCCTTGATGTGAGGAGCTTATCCCTTTGAAGGAGGACTCTATCCCTTCAATGGTGGACCTGTAACTTCCTTCCTTTGCACTATAAAATAAAGCATTGGGCTGGTTACTTGGGAGGTTGAAAGCTGAATATTTTTTAGGGTAAATGTTGCTGGAACTTAGTCTTCCTAATTGAGCTTTTGAGAGGAGATATTACATACCTTTTGATCTCATTTGGAAGAGAGTGAGGCTTGTCAAAGTAGAGGAGATTCCTGTTTGGACCCTGGGAAGAGCTTGTACAGCATCAAGGCACCAAGGTTGTAAAGTTCTTCTATTTCAAAGTTAATACAATCAAGTTTATTTTTCTCAATAAACTGTGTCTAATGGTTTATTTCATAGATTCCTTGATCACTATGATGAACATGATTTATTATATTAGCTATGCAGGTGTTCTATGATGTGTGCTTGTTTGTGATTGCAGGTTATTAAAAGGAAACTCTTGAAGCTGTTGGAGCATGGCTGCCACAAACTAGCGTTGGACTTAAGGTAGGGTCTAAAACACCTCTTAGTTTTTATTAATGAATCGCCATATGTTTAGAGAAAAGTAGATTTGCTTGTCCTGCTTGTTGCTAGATATCAGTTGATACTAGGGAGATTGGTCTTGTTCGCAAGAACGATTTATCCGGCCAACAGCCCTTGGACCTCTAGGCAGGAATGAAATGATTTTCGACTCTTAGTGTAGTCACTTATGTATTCTTATCCATGGCCCATGCCTGTGATTGAACTTCAAAGGAGGGATTCCTAATGATTTGGTATGTGTTAGTCTCCTTGTGGCCCTTTTGGCACCATATGCCATCTGCAAACTAAGAAGGGGAAACCTAGTTGTAAGCTCAGAAGGGATAGCACCTCTATGTGCTTCACAAAACCCCAAGTTCAAAGGTCAAATTATGTTGCAAGTCTAAGTGGTTATAAAACCACTAAGGTCGAGTCATGGTCGAGACCTTCATGCATGGCCCTATGTGGCTTATAATGCCCATGTTAGGTCGAAATTACTGTCATCACGACGAGAAAATGTCACTATGAATGCAATAGGGTTTCCTTATCTTGTTCACAGACCAAATTCATAATATTGCAATGGGAATTGAAGTGCAGAATGTGCCTTTATAGCAGGTTATAGTTCAATAACTCATTTTTCCTTCATCCCCCATGACTAGTGGTGTGACCAAGTGCTTGTGGGCAAGGTTGGGGTCGACCTCAAAACTTGATGGGTAATCGGTAGTCAAGGTCGGGACCAGCTCGATGGAACAAACGTTGTGTTGAGGTCAAAGCCAACCTATGACTTTGGAGTTCATATGCGTATGAGGTTGGGGTCGGGCCTAATGCAAAGGATGTGATTGTCTTTACTGAAGTAAGAGTCGACCTTAGACCATGAGTATACTTTTGAACTTTGAATCATTATTTCCATGGTAAGGGTTATGAGTATGATGCAAGGGGAATGGTAAAGTCCCAACACATGAACGGGTCAACAGCGAATACGCCTATGCTATGTGGTATTGAGTGAGTGTCCAGGCTAGCCATGTAAGCACCACGTCATGAGTTGATGAATTGGCATCATCTGATTCGTAAAAAAATCAATTAGCCATAGTCTTGGTCCAAAGGTTAAATTGGGGTGAAATTTTATATCACCGAAACTGTATCACTAAGACAAACATCATGGTAATATCCAATGCAAGTTTTAAGGACAAAAAAAATTATCCCATCTCTCTAACTATATAGGGGGAGATTAGATTAGCAAGTAAACACCTCTCACCTTGGATTAGGATGGGAGGGGGTGTTTTACAGAAACATTTCATAATTGTTTAGATATTTTTACAAATGATAAGTTCAAACACTAACTAACAATGTTTAAAAGCACTACTAGCTCTTTAAATTTATAGCACGATATGGAAATATAATATCTAGATTTAAGGTTTGATATGTAAATTTTTATTTATTGTGTATAAAAAATTGGCTTTGATAATAGGAAAGATAATATACACGTTTAATTTAATTAGAAGTATAGATAACATGTGGTTAAGTTTAATCTAAATTGTGTAAAAAAAAAATAGGTTTTGAATGTGTTTTTTGATATGGTTATACTTAATGCTCTTGGGCAAGAGAGTCATGCGTGTGAGTGTTTCTGGAGGAAGATTGTTCAAGTGATCATGCATATTATTGAACTTAGCACCAATTTATAAATAAAGCAATGAAGTTTCCATTGAGCCCTCTCCTGGAGTGATCTTTAGACTTGAATTATCAAAGTCAAGATTTGTTAATGGGGAAGTAAGCTAGTTATAATACTCCAAAAAAGCAATGGGAAGAGGAAGAAACATAATAGGATTTTTTTATGATAAAAAACCATAACATGAAGGTTGAAAAGGTTAAATCCATGTATGTTATAACACTAATATTGTGTCCCTTCCCATAAATTGGATCTTGGATGAGTTACAAAGTTGAAGGAAAGAACTCATATTATCTATTTTAGTGGAAAGAAGCCTACCCTACGAATACTAATTTCTTAGATGGGAAAATGATGTTCTACTATGCAAAAAGTAAGATTAATATCTTATCTTTTGTACATAGCTTTTTTCTCCTCTTTGAATATTAAGGCAACAAAGAGGCCATCTTCAAGGGTAGTCAATAGATTTTCAATGATTTTGGACTGGTTCTTCTTTCATGGAGTGAAATATTTAATTTGACCACTACATAGAGGGATCTACATTATATATAAGCAAATATTGATGAAATGCCCTTTCATTTTTGGGATCCCCAATTTCTATAGGGCAATGGGGATTCAACACGTTCCTTTCAATATGTGACCCAAAAACCATTTCGTAGAAGTGTGAGGATGTCCTATGAATTTTATCTTCAATGGGCACAAATGGAGGGTTTTCAAATAACATCAAATTGGAGTGTTGTGGTTTAAAGATGGCTTCAACTATTGAATTATGATAACCTTCCTTTTCATTGGAGGTGTAGTCATAAAATGGATCACACTTAATGGATTTCCATATAAAAGAGGAAATGTACAATAGGAGAAAGGGAATTTGAAGAAGCTTTCAAAGAGGTCACCTATGTTGTTTTTTACCCATGGGAATCGAAAACTAGTCTGAGTGACCTAGGTGAGGCCTAGGATTGAAACAACTAGTTACTATTGTAACCTAATAGTATATCCATCAATGTAAAAGAAAAATATACTAGAAACTGATGACTTAGAAAGGGCTAAGACATCTTGAGGCACACATGCGTGGACCTCTATCTCAAGGGGAATATACCTTTCTAGCAGTATCACAATAGGTCAATATTTCATTGGGATTTCAATCCAAGTGGTGAGAATGTGAAACTCTCATCCTCTCAATTCAAGTTGTGAACCCGTCGACAAAGAGGTCATCTATGTTAATATAGTATTTGGTTAATGATGAAGGTCTTTCGACAACTTGTAGGTGTCGAAGGCGATGTAAAAATTTGATGCAATTAATTCCAACCTTAATTTATGGATTGGATCCATAGGGGGGTAGTTCAATTGGTGATTTCCATGTTATGAAGTACTATGTAAACCATGAAATTCCATGTTCAAATCCCCATGGGTCAAGCTAACAAAAAATAAATTAAATTATGGATTGGATCCAATTTTAAGCACAAATGTTTTCATAATGTTTAATAAAGATAAGGTTTTTGTGGATATAGAAGAAGTGGTCAATGGCACTAGAGATTCCAAGCAAAATGATGGGCATTTTAGATTCTTTTATCTTGTTTTTAGTTGATGATCGGCATTGGTAAAGCTTGTTTTTTGTTCTTCAACATGTTTTTTGGTATATTAAATAAATCTCCAAACTGATAAGTGGCAAGGTGTCTCCTTTTCTATCTCAACCATAATTGATCTTTTCCATGATAGTTGATCCTCAATGTTCCAAAAAATAAGTAAGGGCAAGAGAACACACTTAAATATTCTTGATTTCTATTTGTTCAAATCTTGCAATATGAGATCTAGGTTTTGTGTCTTGTCTTTAGAGTATTTTTAGTGCCACTTAATTATGTTGAGGCCTTTCGAGGAATGATTTATGGGATGCTCCTTTATTTTTTTTTCAATTTTATGGATTGGATGTTGTTCATATAATTGTTGATGTGCACTATTAATAAGTAATTATCTACCCTATGAATGTTTATTGGTGATGCCCTGGGCTTTTCAACGCTTACATTGTAGTCAATCACAAGCTTCAACTTTCTTACTAGATTCTATTTTCATTTTCATTAGTCACTTTTGGCTTTGCACATTTTACATGTTAATGTAAAATTATTTTTTAAATATTGTAAGAAAATGTGACTTTTTGTAAAAAATGTACATATTCCCAAGGAAAATTCCATGGGATCCACTCCTTTCCTCTATAGGATTCAAATGGAAGGCATTTCAACTACCAACCATAATAATAAATATTAACCCAATGAAAATCATCCAAACTAGAACTATGCCTTGAGATAATTTGTTCTAACCAATCAAGCTAACCCATTGTTAGGCCCCCTATATGGTATCATTTGGCCTAATATAGTTTTCGTTTTTTGTTTTTTTATGCCCATATCAAAACAATTCTTATTATCAAACTAGCTACCTTATTAATAAATTGGCTCATATAAGCTTTGGAATGAATTTTAGTTATTTCTTCTATTATCAAAAATATGTCTGATTGTTGTCACCATTTGGTTATAAATTGTGTGCTAAGGTTGAATTAGTGCAAGGTTCCTTTTGTGAAAAGTTTGAATAAGTTTCAACGCTTATACAATTACATAGAGAGAATTATAAATAGGGTTTTGGAGAATATGAAAACAACCAATCCTTCAATGGATCTTTGGGGCATTATAAACATTTAAACCATTCTTTGGAGGATGGTTAATCCGTTATAAAAATAGAGCAACCATATACCTATCTAGTGAGAATTTCGGGTGATGGTTAAGGCATATATGAATGGAATATTGTCTCTCACTCATTGATCATGAAGCCTAACATCATGAAAATAACATGGGTGTAATCTCCAACCTATGTCTCAGATAAACACGGCTAGATCCCACTCCTATGACCTGAACGAGTGATGTATCAAACTCTTCTTCCTAATCAATGAGATTTGGAACATAAGAACATGTTTTCTTGCATTTGTGGGTAGTTAGAACTTGTTTGTTACTTGTTTATAAATTCAACATAAGACATACATAAATATTGTAATATGATTTAGATTTCAAGGTAGCAAGCTGAAGGAGAACTATAGTGTGATAGAGACATAGCACTATAAAAGACTCATTTCTTTTAATGAAGAAGAGTTGTTATATGTTAAAAATCATTTGAAGCCTATAACATTGTTGTTTTTAAGCCTATAAGGTAACTGGCAATTGGAGCAAGGGCCCATTCTAGAGGTACCAAGCTACCAATTCTTTATTTTGTGTTGTTTATTATGTTCCAATTTTATGTTCTTTATTGTGTTCCAATTTCATGTTATCTAATATGTTACAAGTTTGTGTGGTTTTATAAGTTATAAGACGTGTTGTTTATTATATCTATAATAGAGATTCTATATAGCTTGTGTTATCAGCTTGTAATTTTAATAGATCTCTTTTATTATACGACAATAGTGGATATAAGTTATTTCATCGAAGCCTAATTACAGAGCAAGATATAATGTATGAAATTGCTATTCACATGTTCTAAATCAAAGTGGTCGCCATAGATTGTGCTCAAAGCTAGAATCATTAATTCATTTTATTTCTCAAAAATCTATTTTACTTTTCATTTACTTTTATCATTATAGAATAGAACTTGTTAAATATCATTGTTTTTAGTATATAGTTCAACTTTGAAGAGCTATGGACTAGAAGTTAGATTTTAACATCTACACTTTCCTACCATGGCCAATACAAGTGCCTTTGTCTTGCACATATAATTCATAATGCCTCACAAGGACAATAATATGTTAAATTTTGATGCGTTCCTAGCCTAAAATAAATCTATATAAGAACACTAATAATCACTACATTTTTTTACACCTTGCATGATCTTCCTCTTATATATGTATATGTATATGTATGTATGTAGACACTCAAACATAAAAATGTGCATAGATGTCATACCTATATAAATATATAAGACCTACGACCTCCTCATTAGTAACATGTCATGTGTAGATGGTTCAATCAATTAGGTTATCGCTTGGGCTATAAAATGTGTGTGTGTATCCACTCATACACACACATACTATGAGGTTTGTTTTTAAGTTTGGATGAGTTTTATTGGGTTGTTGACTACTATTGTGGTTGGAAATTAAGAATCCTCCATATAAATATCCCAAAGAAGAGGAATAGATCCTACAAGATTTCCTTGTGAATAAGTGTATCTATGTATAACAACCTTGTAGGATGTCCTCCTCTTCTTCAAAATATCTAGATGGAGGGCTAATGATAATACACACATTCCAAAGAAAACCTTACAATATTTTCTCCTCTTCTCCCAAATATTCAGATGGATGGTTGTTTAATCACTAACTATAATAGTAGTCGATAACCAATATGACTCATCCAACCTAGGGTATAAACCTCATGGTGAAATACACTTTGTAATAGTTCTTTCAAATGAATTAACCTAATCCACTTGGATTTTTCCCAAGAAAAATCACAAGATCCCCTCTCTTTCTTCGAATATCCAAATGGATGGTGGTTCAATTGGTAACCTCAATAGCAATTAATAACCCCAAGGGACTTATCTAGATTTGAATCTATGACCAATGGCCCTTGAACATATGATTCAATTGATTAAGCTAAACCCTGGAGGTTATCAAATATACTAAGCTAGACACATCTTAACTCTAGATCTGTTAAGAGCCAAGAGGGATCGAATCTCTTGAGGTGAAACCTCTTTTAGAGTGAAAAAATATTTGAACCCTCTCAACGCTTGGTAGATCCAGAGTTAAGATGGACCCATGCTAGTTATATATTTACTTTTATTTGTAATAAATCCTACATTAAAAAATGTTGACATACATACATGCTTATTTTAGGATATTCCGACACATAGGAAATAGTTAAGTATAGCTTGGTCTAGTGTAGAGTTAGGTAAAGTGTGTTTCTTTACTATGTACTTTTGTAACTTACAATTTGACGGTCATGATACGTTCTAGACATGAAGTGATCCAATGGTTCATTCTCTCATCGGTATTATTGACACTTGATCCATGGCTTAACAACCAATTGGTCCATGATCTCTATTTAAAAAGCATGGAGTGTCATTTGTAGGGTGACCATTCATGAGAGAAGCTTATGCAAATTTTATGTCTTTTTATTAATAAATTGCCTGAAGTGGTCGCGTTGGCTCAGGCCGTGGACTGTTTCCCTCTTTGAGGGTTATAACCATGTCAAGAATACTAGCGCATTGATTTGTGATATATTTGTGAGCAGTGTCCTTTGGTGTTCTGTCTGAGGAATTTATCCTATAAATTCCTACATGGTATCAGAGTTATTTGAGGGCCGCACTCGTTGGTGATCCAAATCCGAAGTCGATATAACTGCATCTGATTGTCGTTACCTATATCTACTATTTCTGATTGCTTTTGGGCTGAGAGGACCGCTCTATTGTGCTAAGAGCATCTGTTTCAGTGGGGAACCCATTTCGCTTCATGCAAAAAGGTTTCTAGTAGCCCTAGCTACGTCATTTTTAAGATCTAGAGGTATACAATCTTTATTTTCAATTTTAGTTATTCATCTCTTTGTTTATTTCAGTTTATTTAGCCCTCTGTTTTTTATTACCGGATCTGTACCTTTCATTTCTACGTATGCTTTTTGCCCCACAACTCTGTGCAATCTAGGAAAATCAGAAATAGAAAGAAATGATTTTTCTCATGCGTATTCTCTTTTCCGCTGCGCCTTAGTGTGATCTTGGAAAATCAAAAACATTGAGGAAAATATTTAGTTTCCGGTGAAAGCGAATTTCAAGCCACAAGGTTTGGTTTTTTTTGCATGTCCGTGTTGGGTGTGTGGCTTTTTTTTGTAGGAAAAAATGGGTTTTTCAAATAAGCACGCACTCAAAAGCTTAAAAAAAAAAACTACTTTCTCTTTTCCAAAAATTACCAACCTTTTAAACTAGTTCACTTGGTCCAAAGTTATTCTATGAGAATAGAGGTCTTGGGTTCAAATCTTTCCTTTTGTTGAGTTACTTTTTCAAAAAGTAAATGTAACTTATGTTTTAAAGTTACTTTATGTAAAAGTGTTCTCACCCATTATAAAAAGTGAGTCACTTATACTTTTAAAGTCTCTTTATTTTTTATTTAAGTTATAATTCAGTGGATAGCTCATAAAGTACCATTGTAAAAGTGACTTTCACTTATTTATAGAAGTGAGTCACATATTTTTTTAAAGTGAGCTAATTAGATTAAGTTTGGAAATTGGGGGGATTTTTTTAAAAATATAACACTATCATTCACTTCCATACATTCAAGTACTTCGTCGGCATCTTCAACAACTTTTCTTCAAAAATCCATAATTTCTTCATCCAGAAGCCGTTTTTAGAACCATTTTTTTTAATCGGCCTAATTTTTCGAGATATTTGCATTGGAACACTTAGTTTTAGCGTCTAGAACTTCAGTTTATATTAAAATGGAAATTCCATGCCAAGTTATTCCTGACAATACAAACTACTTCCATTAGTTATACTACATTGTGGATTTAATTAGAAGTAAAGGTCTTTATAGAAGAGCCTCAAACCAAGAATCTAAACCCAAATATGAAGATAAGACAACCAAATGGGAAAATAGGCAAGATCAAGCACGTGGGTTGATAGGGATGTATATTTCTCCAGACCTTAGATTCCATATCACAGAACTTGATACCCCTAATGAAACAATGAAACAACTCAATAAAGTTTTGGAAATTAAAAATCAAATTAGAACCCATCAACTCGAAAATGAGTTGCTTACATTGGACCCCAATAATTTTTCTTCCATTGAAGATTTTTTGTCCAAGTTCAAGACCCTTAGACTTCTCTTGGGAGGTGTTAAGATTAAGAAACAAGATTGTAGCCTTATCTATTCCATTCTTACAAAGTTAGGACCAACCTACTTTGTGTTTGTTTCCACCTTCCATTCTACTAAATAAGCCTTTATTTTTCAAGGACAAGCCTACAAGTCCCCTTCTTTTGATGCCTTTTGTGATTCTTTAATAGGAGAAGAAGAAAAAATCTTACATCTTGGTCTTCTTAATCTTGGAAACTCTTCTAAGAAAGCCTTAGCCACCCAACAACAACCAGTTCAAAGAATCCTAAGAAGTAACATCCTAAAAAGAATGGTCCTAAACCAACCAAGGGTCCTATATACTTTCAGTCTCGAAATGAAAACTCAATTCAACAAAATGATAAGGAAAGTAAAAACAAAGGGAAGAAGATTGATAGACATTGCAACTTTTGTAATCAAGATGGCCACTTAGAATCCAAATGCTTTAAGAAGATGGATTCCTTGGAAGTAGCAATGAATAACCATAACATCCATTTGGAGCACTCTTCAACTTCAACTTCATCTTCAGGGATAACACTTTCTACATGTGGTTGTCAAGCATCTCGGTCTAGTTATGCACTAAATGTATCTTCTTCTTCTCATTCTCATGAGTGCCTCATTGATTCTGGAGCTTCTTATCACATGGCCAAAAACAAAGCCATGTTTTATTCTTTAAATGATTGTAACACCAAAAATATATGTGTTGGTGATGATAGATCTCTTAGTGTTGTACGGACTGGAACTATTCATCTAGACAATGTTCAATTTAATGATGTATTATGTGTTCCTACCTTATCCTACAATTGTCTATCTATATCTCAGATAACTCATTCAGGTGAAGGTAAAAATGTTGAATTTTCACCTCATGATGTTGTAATTAAGGACCCTAGAGATCCTAGACAGATTTTAGATACTGGAATTGCCGATGATTCTATAAGGTTGTATAAGTTTAACAACTTTGGTTCATCAACTCTTCCCTCGGTATTTGTTGCTCATAATGATGAAGTGAGCAAACTTTGACATGAACGATTTGGTCACTTAAACTATCACTCCCTTCAAAATCTATGTAAAGAAAATATGGTGACAAGTCTTCCTATGGTATCTTACAGAGATGGTGTTTGTTTCGAATGTGTACTCAAAAAACATCATTGGGATAGTTTTGAAAAACGTTCCTCCTGGCACGCCTCAGCCCCCTTACAGCTTGTGCGTAGTGATTTATGTGGTCCACTTCCAGTTGTTTCATTGTTTGGCTACAAGTATTTCTTAACTTTCATTGATGATTTCTCTAGACGCACTTGGGTATACTTCTTAAAACACAAGAGTGAAGTATTTAACATGTTCTTGGCCTTTAAGGCCTTTGTTGAGAAACAATCTAGACATCAAATTCTTAAGCTAACATATGATAATGGCGAAGAATATGTTAACAACAAATTCATCAACTTTTTCATTGAGCATGGAATTCAAATGCAACAAATTGTTCCATATACTCCATAACAAAATGGTGTAGTTGAAAGGGAGAATCGTACCTTAAAGGAAATGGCTAATTGTATGCTTCAATCTAAAGGACTTAGTCTTAATTTTTGGGCAAAAACAATTAACTGTGAAAATTATATAGTAAATCACACTCCTACTAAGGTTTTAAAGAATATCACTCCAGCAGAAGCAGGGAGCTCAATTAAACCAGATGTAAGTCCTTTCGTGTTTTTAGAAGTGAAGCATGGGCCCATATTCCAGATGAGAAACATAAAGCCTTAGAAACTAAGAGTGAAAAATGTATTTTGTTGGATATTCTAAAGATGTCAAAGGATATAGACTTCTTTCACCTAAATCCAAAAATGTTATCATTAGAAGAGATGTAGAGTTTGCTGAAAATATATTGGCCTACAAGCCTAGTTCGACGAATGTGCCACCTCTCTCTATCCCTTCTACTGATGAAAATATTTCTTCTTCAGATGATGACGACGAGGATGAAAATCCTTCCCCACCTTCTCAAGATCCTCCTTCAGCTCCTCAACTTCCAAAATGGGTTTGTGCTACTTGAGATGCAACAAGTTTTCTTGTAGGTGATCCTATAAATTAGTGACTTACATGTTCTCAGTTTGATAGAGCCTCTTCTTTACTGGCTCAAGCTTTAACAAATTATGATCCTGGCACCTTTGTAGAAGCTTCAAGCCATCCATATTGGGACACAACTATGAATGAAGAAAATAATTCATTATTGGCAAATGATACATGGGATCTTGTTACTCTTCCACAGGGAATAAAACTTGTTAGATGTAAATGGGTTTACAAAACCAAGTTTGGACTAGATGGAAAAGTTGATAAACATAAATCTCATCTTGTTGTTGTAAGGGATTTTCACAAGTTGAAGGCATTGACTATACTGAAACCTTCTCCCCTGTTGCCAAAATGAACTGTATTCGCCTTGTTCTTTCCCTTGCTCCCTCTTTAAAATGGAAAGTCCATCAGATGGATGTTAAATCTTCCTTCTTGCATGGGGACTTTCATGAAGAAATATATATGAAACAACCTCCTGTCTTTATAAAAACATACTCCAGCCTTGTATGTCAACTTAAGAAATCCATTTATGGTCTCAAGCAAGCCCCTCGGGCTTGGTATTCCAAAATGGATAGCTTTCTTTTAGATACTGGATTTTCTAGGTGTTATTCTGACAATACTATCTATACCAAGAAAATGGGTAAGCCTCTTATCATTCTTGTTCTTTATGTTGATGATCTTATCCTTACTGGTAGTGATCCCAACCTTATAAACCATGTGAAGTCTAGCCTTAAAAATCAGTTTGAAATGACAGACTTAGGACACTTGCATTATTTTCTTGGTCTTCAAGTATTGCAATCCAAGGAAGGTATTTCTCGTTCCCAGCCCAAGTATGCTTGTGATCTTCTATGCCACTTTCACATGGAAGATTGTAAGACAACTCCTTCTCCCTTTTAGTTTGGAGCCAAACTTTCAGTCGCTTGTACTTCCCCTGAAGTTGACGCTACTTTATACCGTCATCTTGTAGGAAAACTTTTGTATCTGACCCATACTCGTCTTGACCTTTCCTTTGATGTTGGCCTTATTTCTTGTTTTATGCAAAACCCACATGAAAGTCATTAGAAAGTAGCTAAAAGAACACATGAAAGTCATTAGAATGGTTCATGAGGCACAATACTTGCTAAGGTTTTGCAAATGGGGTAGCAAGCTAAGTGGGCTTGATTGTGGGAAAAACTCCACAGTTAAGCACGCTTGAGCCAGAGGAGTTCTGGGATGGGTGACCTCCTGGGAAGTCCTGGTTACCGGGTGCAAGCCCCGGAAGTGATGATTGATGCTATGTGATTCGTTCTCCACATTTCACTAGTTTCAATCCCACTTCTTCACCCCTGTGAGCATCACCCGATGCAATGAGTGCTAAGTGAACTATTGAAAAATCATGAGAAATTAGTCAGTTACGACTACCTCTCATGGAAATGGTCATATGTTTGAATGACTTACTTAACGCAGTTGAATCCCAAAAATGATATCTAATATAATGCACTGCGTAATACCCCATACTTAAACACTTTGTTATGTTCGAGGTATAGTTCAGTTTGGAATTCATTACAGTGCAGAAGCATCTCCTTTATTGGTTGGTTTCGCTTATTCCAATTGGGTTGGTGAGCTTGATGATCGGAAGTCTACTGCAGGTTATGTCTTCACTCCTGGTTCTAGACCTATTACATGGGCCTGCAAGAAACAAAGTGCCATTTCTCTTTCTTAAGCAAAAGTAGAGTATCATGGTGTCGTAGAAGCTAGTAAGGAAGCCTTGTGGCTTCGTCAGTTCCTGTCAGAGTTTGGCTTTCAACAACAACATCCGACTACACTTTGGTGTGATAATCAAAGTGCCATTCAACTATGCAAAGATCCAGTCCAACATCAATGCATCAAACACATTGAACTACACATGCACTTCATCAGAAAGCTCATTCATGACCATGTTCTTGAAGTGAAATATTGTTCAACAGCTGATCAAGTTGCAGACATCTTTACAAAGGTTCGCACATAGGCGAAGTTTACTAAACTTCGATTTACGGTTGGAGTTAAGGAAGTTGTCACTAAGGGGGGATAGGCTCTAATGCCTCCTTCCTTCTCCTATTGTGTCATATTTGTACATATGTCAATCGTATCCCAAGTTGTTCTTAAGGGGGGATGTTAGGATATTTCGACATATAGGAAATAGTTAAGTATAAATTGGTCTAGTGTAGAGTTAGGTAAGGTGTGTTTCTTTACTATTTACTTTTGTAACTTACAATCTGATGGTCATGATATGTTCTAAACATGAAGTGATCCAACGGTTCATTCTCTCCTCGGTATTACCAACACTTGATCCGTGGCTTAACACCCGGTTGGTACATGATATCTATTTAAAGAGCATGGAGGGTCATTTGTAGGGGTTACCATTCATGAGAGAAGCTTATGTAATTTTTCTTTATTTTATTAATAAATTGTCTGAAGTGGCCGTGTTGGCTCAAGTCGTGGACTGTTTCCCTCTTTGAGGGTTTTAACCACGTCAAGAATACTGTTGTATTGATCTGTGATCTGTTTGTGAGTGGTGTCCTTTGGTGTTCTACCTGAGGAGCTTACTCTATAAATTCCTACAAGTCACTTACATTACACTCACTACACATCTCTCCTATACTAGGTTGTATAATTCCTCTCAACACAATAATGTATATGTATGTGAGTATGTCTGTGTATTCTAAGGAAAACCTCACGGGGTCCCCCAATCTTCTTCAAAATATTCAAATGGAGGGTGATTCAATTACTAGTTGTTAGCTGTAAATCTATAAATAGGTTAGTAAAATCCCTCTTTTCTACTGGTGATTAGAGTAGGCTAATAACAAATAGGATGTTAAAAGCCCTAACTAAAATTATGTGAACTTGTTATGAACATATCTGCAAAATTCAATAGTAGATTAGAACATAACATCATAAAAACATAATTTGAAAGAGGATAACACAATTAAAACCATATAACCCAAATGATAAAAGGATTTTTTTATAAAAGTTAATTACACTTGTAGAAGTTAATATAGTGACTTGGGCCGCTAAGTCCTCCTCAATGGGAGGGTATATGCCTTTTCTTTTGATTGTTGTGGCTTTTATCCTTTCTGAGTATGCATTAGGGAGAAAAATGGAGCTAAACTCAAATGGAGAGCTCAAATGGTTTCAATTCAAAATTTTGATGATGAGGCTTGGTCTTGGTAAATGGCACTAAAAGTCTCTCCAAGTACAATAAAATGTTAGATTAGTTTTGGTATGATCAAATAATAAAATATTTAGTAGACCAAATCAAGATCTAACCATTATGAATATTTTATTATTTTTGGGAGAGGAAAAAACTAAATAAATAGTCAATAATCTTTATTTATTTAACTCACTAAAAAAAATCATTAATTGAGTTAATTAAGAAAAGTGGGTGAGATAATTAGTAAATAAAAAAGAGTTTATTAATTATTTTTAGGTGAAGTGGTCAAATGATTTAGAAATTATTATTGAATAATGATTGAATAAATTATTTCTATGAGAAAAGTGAAATGATTTAGGACTAATAAATAAATAATGATTTATTTAATTATTCATATGGAAACTGAAAATGTGGGTGAAAATATTTTAATTATTTTCACATAAATGGGTAAATATGAAAATAACATAAAATTAAATAAATTGTTGGGTTATTTTCATTTGGGTAAATTAATTAAATGGAAATAGTTTAGGAAAATTGGTCCACTAAATTATTTCCTATGGTGAAAGTGGGTTTTAATGTGTAAAACCCATATTACATAGTGTATTTTGATCAACCTAGTAAAATATGGCTAGGTGATCATTTTTAGGTAATAACACTAGCCACAATGGAAGCTAGGAACTAGTAAGAATCATCTAGAATAGAACCATATATATCGAGGCAGACTACACCTTGAAACAATTCATTTTAAGTATTGAGGGTCTTCCGCAGTGCATAATATTAGATATCATTTTTTGGGATTCAACTACGTTAAGAAAGTCATTCATCTATGACCATTTCCATTAGAGGTAGTTGTAACTGACTAATTTCTCACGATTTTTTAATAGTCCACTTAGCACTCATTGCATCGAGTGATGCTCACAGGGGTGAAGAAGTGGGATTGAAACTAGTGAAAATGAATCACATAGCATCAATCATCATTTCTGGGGCTTGCAACCGGTAACTAGGACTTCTCGGGAGGTCACCCATCCCAGATTGCCTCTGGCTCAAGCGCACTTAACTGTGGAGTTTTCCCCACAATCAAGCCTGCTTAGCTTGCTACCCCATTTGCAAAACCTTAGCAAGTATTGTCCCTCATGAACCTGTTGGCATTATGACACAAGTTTGGCACTATGACACAGGTGTTGTCCTTGATGACAACTCACTCAGATGACAAATCACAATTCAGGCTCTCAGAATAAAGGAAAAATATATATACGCAGTTTCCACTTAACCAAGGCGCGTATACATGCAGGATCATTGATTAAAAGTCGCGTATGCGTATGCACGCACTTTCATGCACGGAAAAGTGCGTACATGTCGGAAAACTCATTTTTAGTCCATGGTATTTGGTCCATGGTATTTTGATCTATGGTTTTGGACCATGGTATCTCGTCCAAAGTGTTGAACCCAGGTATTTGGACCCATGTATTGGTTCTAAGTGGTTTTGGAGCATGGTATTGAGTAAGGCATATGACTATAAAAGGGGAAGGAGATCACTAGGCAAAGGCACTCAAGCATTGAATATCTTATGAAGAGCAAGATCTAGAATACTGGTCATTGAGTTATGGTGCATAGTTAGATCTGAACCAAGGAGGAACCTGAGCACTAGAAGAAGGATAAGTTCTATTGATGGGTCAAGATCTTAAGGCTTGAATAGTAGTATCTTTGTGTGATTTTGATCTATTATTTTGGCGCATGACTTGATCTATAAATCTGATAATTTGGGTATTACTGATATCTAAATATTTGAAAAGGGAAAATTGTCTTTTATAGATCTGTACGCAGGTTCGGCACAGCAAAGGCGCATACACACGTTGGTTCAGTAATTCAAAACAACGTATACGCTGGTTTGCCTTAATACAACAACGTATGCACGTAGGTTCTTCATCTTGAAGTAGCATATGTCTCATAAAATATGTTTTAGCCACTTCTGTTTATTGTTGCAGTATTCTGGGTTCAAGATTGGTGTCTGGTTATTGTTACTGTATTATGGTTACAACATTCAGAGAAGTGATTGATTGACTCAGTTTTGGTTGGTGCAAAGGGGATTGGTTGATGCAGATATATTTGATGTTTGATTCATGTTACTTATGGATCCAGTCTGAAAATTTATGAGACGTGGTCCCTGGAAGAAAAGAGAAGGTTTTAGCCTTCTGTAGGTCAGCACCTACGTACTAGTACATCAGCTAGTACAAGAGCTAAGGGGGTTGTAGCTCCCTTCCAGGAGAAGCTGGAGAATGAGAGAAGGTTGTAGCCTTTTGTAGGTAGAAGCTTGCGTATTGGTATAAGACTGCACTAGTACAGAAATATTGTAAAAATAAGTTTCTTATTAACAAAAAGATAGAGAAGCATTGCAGTAGGTGGTTTTCAGCCACATTGGGTTTCCACCTTATATCTTGTGTTCATATGTGTGATGATCTGTTTTGCTTACTCCACCTGTTTACTTTCCTTATGGTTAATGAAGTTCAGATGCACTGATTAAAGATCAAATAGATTAAATAAGTCTTAAGTTTACTGAATATACGCTAGTTGCTATAGACACAGTTGCATGTATACGCTGGTTTCCATATCTGAAGTAGCATATATCTAAGTTTGAAAATGAAAAATTATTTGACTTAATAATACTGATTCACCCCCCTCTCAGTATTATTTCCAACAGAACCATTCAATTAGATCTCCCTTCACTCTTATGTATTTAAGTATTGAGGGTCTTCCAAAATGAAGAATAAAGAGACATGAATGATAAAAAGGCGTCAGAAAAATAGTTCACATCTTTTGTCAGTTTTAGCTTGGGTCAAGTGAGAAAGAGAGAGAGATCTCCAAGAGGAGGACGCAAGCAAGCAAGTGAAAACAAGGAAAACAAAGAACAAGCCAAGGAAAGCAAAGGAAACCAAAGAAAATGTTGGATTAATGAATTCAATAGGAAGATTTCGTAGGTAACAAGTTGCATATGTGATTTCCTAGTTGAGGTGTGAATACAGTGATCCTTCAAAGCCTATCAGATTTGCAAAGACAGGGATAACTAAATATTAGTCATGGACAGGAGGAAAGGACTAATGGGGCATATGGTAGTAGGTCTCGACCAGGTGCTAGATAGATCGATACATATGACATGAGAGGTAGTGGTTATGGGTTCTATTCTAGTTCTAATTAAGATAGACATCATGGTAATGATCACTATCATCCTTACATGAGGAGTGAGAGGGGATACTTGTAACATGAGTTCAAGAAATCTAAGCCTCCTACATTCGATGGAGAGCTGAAGAAATTAAAAGATGCATAAGCATGGTTGCTTAGGATGAAGAAGTTCTTCAAAATGCATGATTATATAGAGAATATGAAATCCAGGATAACTATTTTTAGTCTCAAAATAAAATCAAATATCTGGTGGGAAGACATGAATCGTGTCAAAGGCATCAAGGTAGAAATGTTGAGTTGGCATGAGTTTAAAAGACTCTTCAAGAAGAAGTACTTCGAGAGAGATACTATGATGGAAAGTCTAAGGAGTCCTATGAGCTGAAGATGGGTTCTATGATAGATGAAGAGTACATGAATAAGTTTATGGAGTTGTTGAGGTATGTGCCATATCTTAAGGATGAGAAGAGGAAGGTTCAAAGGTTCATCAGTGGACTGCCATTAGCATTCAAGGACCGGATTGAGTATGATGAGACTGGGTCATTGTAGGAGGTCATTTAGAAATTGAAGCATTGTTATGAGTAGTTGAAGCGTAAATATAAGCCTAAGCATGATTGGAAAGGGAATGATAAGACCAAAAGAAAATGGCCTCCGAAGCGGGAAACACCTCAAGATGTAGGTGAGAAAGCAAATGTGGCTCCTTACAAGAATTTTAACATGGTTGAGAAGGGACATGGACCTCAGCTTGGAGAGCACCATAATAAGGGTAGTGGCAAAGAACCATTACAGTGTTGGATTTGTGGCAAAGATCGCCACAAGAAGGATTGTTCATTGTACCAAGGTGGCAGAAATCATATCTACAGTGCTTAGGAAGCACAAACAGTTGGGGATGTTGGTTAGAGAATTCCTTGGATTTATGCAACATTTGATAACAAGCATGCAAATAATTAGGAATCCATTATGGAGATGGAAGGTAAGCTCTATGATCAAGTTGTTTCCATTTTGATTGATCCTAGATCTATCATATTTATTTTAATCCTGACCTGGTGGATAAGTGTGGCTTGAATAAAGAAGCACATGGAGAGTCTTGGTTGGTGTTGTTGGCTGTAGGGACCAATAAAAGAGTTCATCATTGGGTGAGAGCTTGTGCATTTGAGCTGAATGGTATACCTACATCAACACATCTAAATGTGCTTCCATTGGGTTCATACATCATGATTTTGGGCATGGATTGGTTGTACCTTCACATCACTAAGGTAGATTATTATGAGAAGGTTGTTGAGTGTTGGGATGATGATGGAGAGAAGAGAATCTTGCAAGGAAAGAAGAAGCCTACATCAGTGAGAATGGTTACAACTATGCAAGCTAAGAGTAGTTGCAAGAAAGGGTGTGTATTATTTGTAGTGCATGTTTCTAGTGAAAAGGGGAAGGATGTTGAGGATGATGAAGTTCTAAATAGGTATCCAATTTTTCAGCAATTTTAGGGTGTGTTTCCTGTTAGCACTCCTCAACGTCCCAAGCCTGAGAAAGGAAGCCAAGGAGGTAATCTCAGACCAATCTTTAGATCTAGCAGCTATCCCTACCAAATTAGAGAGGGCTCTCTCAAAGGTCTCACAACCAATGAAGTGACTGGAGAGGGAATCAAATGTTAGGCTACATATTAATCTCAATGGTGTTTGATTTTATGGTTTGCTCGATGAAGCTCATAGATCTAGGAATAAGCTACGGTTTTTAATGATCAATTGCAGAGATATAATGGGGAAAGATAGGCATGATCAGTGACAGGAATAGGTTATCAGGGTGGTGCATAGATGAAAAGGTAAAGGGGTCAGAATGAGCATGTAACCATGAATTCATTCATCAAGAAGAAAGAACACTAGCATGAAAATCTCCTCAAAACAGAGCATATAACTTATGAATTATGTTTAAAACTCATGAGATGATCACGAGAAAGCATATAGATGGTAGGAAAAAGAAATATCAGAGAAAACACTATCATATAAACATACCACAAGAATCCCAAGATAATAACTGCAATTGCCTGTTATATTACTGCAAAAGGTACACTAGCTCCAAGCTATGATTCACAAACATCCAACCCCTAATACTTCGAAATCTGAAGTATTTATACAATTATTTACATAAATAAATATCTTGAAACATAATTCAAGATTTATTACAAAAATTATAAAAATAGTTTAGACTGCCAATAATATCAGTCGGTTGAGTTCTGGTGTTGTTTCTGGGCATTCTGGTGGTATATGGGCCTCGAATAGACAATGTTGTTAGTCCTGCTAGTAGATGGGTTGCGTTGTTGTCCCCGTTTTTCTACTTTCTGTTTGAATGGAAGTGAAATGGATATGCATTGAAAATGTCCTTGCTGTCCTCTAAGTGAAGGCAAAATAGACGATTTGGTGCTCTGTGAATGGAGGAAATTACATGAAAAATAGTGACCGAGAGTGTAAAAATGAACTGATTTTGACCATCCAGGAAGACTATGAACCATTGATCTGGGTTTGTTGATCTGGCCCGATTTAAATTTGGGTCATTGATTCGGGCCATTATATTATTGCGATCGCAATACAGGAGGGGCCTTTTACCATGATTGTTCTTGTTTTTCTGACAGGCTAGACCCAAAACTTCAAAAACTGCAATATATAAAATATCGCTTCTGCTAGCTTTATCGCATCGTAATCAAAGAGGGGCCTATGTATTACATGGGGGCATAGGATGGACAAACCCGAAATACTTTAAAACATATCATAAAATCCTTTCGAATATGTCGCAATCGCAATATGGAGGGGGATGGTGAAGGTTATTTACATATAGGAATTGCAATTGCGATCACAATCAACGTGGAGGAATGTGTGATATGCGATATCGGTGAAGGGGGAATGAAATTTGCGATATCACAATCGGCGAGCAGGATGATATCACAATTGGTGGGAAGGAGCTATCTCAATCATCGAACAGAATGGTTCTACAATTGACTTGCCATGTGAAACATGTGATTGCGATCGTGCGATTGCAATTAGCGAAGGGAAGAGGTTTGGGCGTGACGGTATTGAAAATTGCAATATGGCGACACGTGGTTTGCGGGCCCAGTTTACTGCAGTGGGAGTGGTGCGCGATTTATGTTATATATAATGCAATATATATAATAAAAATAATGGGGCATGGTTTATGAAAAAAAATAAAGGGGAATGGAAACCACGACTAGAGTTGGAATATTAAATGGATTTCAACTTGAGTTTCAATGTATAAACAAAATGGAAATGCAGCTAGAGGGATATACAAAGGGATTTTGGGATGAGGCTAGAGTTAAAAATATGAGTTTTTCCAAAGGATAAAAATAGGTTTTGGCTAGGATTTAAGGATTTTCCCAAAGAAAATAGGGTTTTAGAGGGAATGAGGGGATTTATTAGGGTGGTTGGGGAAGGTATATGAAATACGAATGAGGATGTTGAAACAAGTTGAAATCTCTTTGAACATTTTTTCCCCAAATTACTACTCCCATGATGGTGACCTAGGTGATGTCATGACTCTTTTTTACCATTTTGATGATTTGACCTTAATAATGACACCTAATGGATCTAAGACCATGATTTGGACCTTTAGACCTTTATAGCAAGAATAATAATGATATGATGACCTTTAATGATGACCAAGACATACTTTTAATGATAAAGAGTGATGACATGACCTTGATGGCATTTATTGACCTTGAGAATGGTGAGAGTAGTAATGACCTAGAACTAACCAATGATCAAATTTTATTTGAAAATATAACAATTTGACCTAAGACCCTATCAACATATTGAAAGGGTACATTTGATCACTGGTGATTGACAAGACTGATAGACACTAACATTCGCTCCAGTTGGGGATGGCGTGTCCTTTAGGAAGTGTCAAGAACACCGTAGACTAGGTAGCCTCATCCATTGGGCAACGAAGTAAAAAATAAAAATCCAAACTTAATACTGAAATGACTAACTGACTGACTAAACTTTAGGAAAACTAAAACTGACTTGGCTTGACTGAAAAACTGACTTTACAACTTTAAAAAGGAAACAATAGCTAATCATAAAAACCTTATGGCCTTTTCCTCGAGCTTCAAAATTCTGATGATAAATGTCCACCTGTTGAAGATATATATACAATCATGTGATATGATCCCTCCAGCGTAACCAATCTAACAAATGGCTACTTACTAGAATCCTGCTCACACTTTCCTTAAGTAGGCAGAAAAACCAAAAGATAGGAAACTCAAAGTGTGCACTGAACATGTGTACATGATCCATAAATACAATAAAACTTATATCCCTTGATGACTGCAACAAATTGACAAAAGGATCTACAAAAAAATGTGCATTGAGGTTTATCTCATCTAATATATTATAATTCTGCTCTAGGTGGTCTTTATACCATGAACATAAACTTTTGTTTTCATCCTTACTCTCGTGCAATTCTAACTTGTAATTGTCATGATATGACTGCACATTTTTGGATGAGCTTTGTAATGAGACTCCTGTTGAACATGATAATGAAGCCGATTGCCTAATCACGTTTCTATCATCTCTATTTTTAAGCTCATAGTTAGCTAATGGAGAAGGACTTCGACTACAAATGTCTTCCAAACCATCAGCTATTGGATCATGGAGAACTTGAGAAGACTGTTGCAACTTGTTATACATTGTTTCTAATGAGATTACATGATTTTCTATAGGCCTATCATTCTTTGCTTCAGAGATATTATCAAAAATTTTGTTCAAAAACTGAAATGAATCAAAACTTAATGGTACAGAATTATCCTGCCTCAATTGATAATATGTTTAAGGTTCTAAGATTTAATCTGTGGTTTGAAACTCAATGCAACTCAACGATTGTGATTCTAGAGCGAAAGAATCTTCCATATCACAAGTGACATCCTCAACCAGTTCATGAGAAGGTTTCCCACTTATGTTGACCACTCGCTTATCTACTTGCTTAGAGTTCTCTCTTATTTTTGCAAATGAGGAGAAACAAAAGGGTAAGGAGTCCCGATCAATAAGTTCATTGTCTTCTTCATGCTCAATATCAAAACTGAAAGATTGTTGATTTCTAATCTTGGGAAATTTTTCTCTCAGAAGTTGAAATGAAGCGAAACACAAGGGCAAAGACCTTTCACTTACTTTGAAAATTTCTAAATTTTCTTCTTTTCTATCATGATTGATATGCATAGGCTGAGTGCTATATTTGATTTTCTGTAATTGAGCTTCATCCTCCCAAAACATGCCTTTGATTGCCTTGAATAATTGACCTCTATTTCGACAACATAATCATCATCATACTGATCATACCTGGGTAACTCATCAATATAAGGAATGTCGTCAAGCATACACATTAGATCAACATATTGCTTCTCCACCGGTTTATCTACAAATCCATTTTCATGACTGTCCATAAATGAATATAAAAAACAATCATTCTCTGATATATGGTAACTGGGATTAGTAGAAAATGGTTAGGATCAACAACCTCTTATTCTTCGACAATAAGTGGGACATGGTGTTTATGAACAACAAATTCATCTCTCATGATGATATTTTGCATCATTTCTTCTATCGTACTTACCAAAATGTTGATTTTCATTTCTAAAGATGTCAGGTACTCCTTCTCTATGTTCTCCCTTTCTCCTGCCTTCAACTTTGACCTTTTGACCAACAGATTAGCTTCCATAGCTATTGCACTACCCTACATTTCTTCGAGTGTGGTAGTGTCCCTTTCTCTTAATTGAAATGCCATTTCTGGACCAAAGGCATCCAGGTAGTGTAAGAGAGCTAACCAAGAGGTAGTTTATATCAACATGGATTGAATAGTATACTTGATTGAACCTAGCTGAAAAGTGTTCGCTATTTCTCCTGGTAGTCTTTTCAAATGATTATATTCTTCTAAAATCAAAAAAGGATTCCTCTTAATCACCCATTTATCAAGGAAGACTTTCACAAACTGATGGAAATCGAAAATGCTTGCAGTTGGAAAGTTTTTGAACCATTTCTTGGCTTCACCTTGCAAAGATAGAGCAAAAATCCTGATACGAACATAATCTTCTTCAACCTCAGAAAGGTTGAGAAAATTTTCAAAACCCTGAATGTGTTTTTCAGCAGTGATGTTACCATATTCTCCATCAAACCTGGGAAGATATTTGTAATAATTTTGAGGGAAATTATGGAGTATAGGAGGTAATATGAGAGGCTTGTACCTATCTGGAATTTTACAAGGTATAGGAGTATGTACAAAATCTATGGGATTATTATTGATCTATTGAGGCTCATCAAGTTGAAGATGATCAACATAGGTTTCAGAAGAAGTGACTTGATCAAAATCAAAAGCGTAAGGAGAATTTGTATTCACAATATTCAAAGGAAAGGAATCAAATGTAGGTTTGGGATATTTTCTCAAATATAGTATACTTTGGGAAAACTTCTTGACGTTCTCAGGAAAAGAGAAGAAATATTTTAAAATAAAGCATATAATGTCTTGGATGAAATTCCAACTTGAATACCTGATCTTTCCATATTGTCTTTTCATGTTTTTGTTAGTAACGTTCATTCTCGAGTAGAGTCTTTGAGTTAAATTTGAAATTGATTTGGAGTCACTAGGTGAATGATTTTAGCATTCCATTGTCTGATCATTGTTCACCATCAACAATTAGATCTGCTCCTTGTCTTTCACATCCAGGGGAAAATATGATCTTTTGTTCCCCAGTATGGTCACCAAAAATGTTAACACTCATTAGGGTCCCAAGGATGAGAAATGAAGCTAAGGAGGTAACCTCGAACCAATCTTTAGATCTGGTAGCTAGCCCTACCAAATTAGAGAGGGCTCTCTCAAAGGTCTCACAACCAATGAATTGACTGGAGAGGGAATCAAATGTTAGGCTAGATATTAATCTCAATGGTGTTTGATTTTATGGTTTGCTGGATGAAGCTCATAGATCTAGGACTAGGCTAAGGTTTCTAATGATCAATTGCAGATATGTAATGGGGCAAGGTAGGCATGACGAGTGATAGGAATAGGTTGTTAGGGTGGTGCAAAGATGAAAAGATAAGGGGGTCAGAATGGACATGTAACCATGAATTCATTCAAGAAGAAAAAAGCACTAGCATGAAAATATCATCAAAACATAGCATATAACTTATCAATTATCTTTAAAGCTCATGAGACGATCACAAGAAATCCTAGAGATGGTAGGAAAAATAAATATCAAAGAAAACATTGTCACGCAAACATACCACAAGAATCCCAAGATAATAACTGCAACTGCCTGTTATATTACTGTAAAATGTACACTAGCTCAAAGCTATGATTCACAAACACCCAACCCCTAATACTTTGAAATCTGAAGTATTTATACAATTATTTATAGAAATAAATATCTTGAAGCAAAATTCAAGATTTATTATAAAAATTATAAAAATAGTTTAGATTTCTAATAATATTAGTTGCCTGAGTTCTAGTGTTGTTTCTGGGCATTCTGGTGGTAACTGGGCCTCGAATAGACAATGCTATTAGTCCTACTGGCAAATGATTTGCGTTGATGTCCCTATTTTTCTGCATTTTGTTTGAGCAGAGACGGAATGGATGAGTTGGTGCTCCGTGAATGGAGGAAATTACATGAAAAATAGTGATCGAGAGCATAAAATGAACTGATTTTGACCATCCGGGAAGATTATGAACCGTTGATATGGGTTTGTTGATCCAGGTCGATTTAAATCTATGAAATTGATCTGGGCCATTGTATTATCGCGATCACAACAGAGGAGGGGCCTTTTACCATGATTTTTCCTGTTTTGCCGATGGGATGGACCCGAAACTTCAAAAACTACAATATATAAAATATTGTGTCCACTGGCTTTATCACGTCGTAATCGGAGAGGGGCCTGTGTATTACATGGGGGCATAGGATGAACGAATGCAAAATACTTTAAAATATAGCATAAAATCCATTTGGATCCATTGCAATCGCAATATGGAGGGGGATGGTGAAGGTTATTTACATATAGGAATTGCGATTGCGATCACAATCGACGAGGAGGAATGTGTGATATGCGATATCGGCGAAGGGGGAAGAAACTTTGCGATATCGCAATCATTGAGTGAGATGATATCCCAATTGGCGAGAAGGAATTATCGCAATTGGCGAGCGAAAGGGTTCTACAATTGACTTGTCGTTTGTAACATGCGATTGTGATCACGCAATCACAATTGACGAAGGGAAGAGGATTAGGTGTGACTGTATTGAAACTTGCAATATGGCGACACGTGGCCTGTAGGCCAGTTTATTATAGCAGGAGTGGTGCGAGGTTTATGTTATATATAATGCAATATATATAATAAAAAGAATGGCTCATGGTTTATGAAAAACAAATAAAGGGGAATGGGAAACACCGCTAGAGTTGGAATATTAAATGGATTTCGGCTAGAGTTTCAATGTATAAACAAAATGGAAGTTTTGTTAGTGAAAAAGAGAAGTGCGAGGGTTTTGAAAACTAGGGTTTGAAACAGGGGGCCACAGAAGTGAACTGGTAACTATGGAGGAGCAAGGAGAAGGGAGCTCCACTCCCTCCTACAACAATGTAGTTTCAAACAGAGGCAAAGTGATGAGTCGGAACAAGCTCCAAAATTCTTTGGAGAATGAGACAAAAATAATGGTTTCCAAAAGATAGAAGGAAGTAAACCCCAGGAAAAGGAAGGGACCCATGAGGAGGTTTGAAAGGATATGAAAGCTAGAAATAGTGGTCAGAGGATGGAGGGTAGAGCTACAACGGGACCCTACAAGCCCAAGTCTAATATTAAACCACGGGTGGTCCTAAATTACCTGCTCTACAGGTTCACAGAGATCACATGGCAACCTATGTGGTCATATGCAAGTTTATGGGCATTTGGCCCATGGACAAAGCACTATACACTTGGATAAGAAACACCTGGATGTAGATATTTCACCTATAGAACAAACCAATATATGCAATGTCCTAAAGCATAATACTTTCTACTTCTACAAAAGATTAAGCGGAAGCATAATCAAATTCATGAGCAACATCAAGTAGAAACGTGCATAACTGATCAAGAGAAATAAATCACACATAACACAGAATATATCACTGGGGAAGGCACCAACATAAAACCCCAACACTGTATTATCGATCAAGTGGAAATCCTCTTCAACATACAAAAAGAATTAACTCAATAGCTATCCTGCTCTCTCTGTACTCTGATGATCTTCAATCAGAAGATCCTAATGATCTTCAATCAGAAGATGAAAATCATGGACTACCTAGGCCTCAATATATAGGCCACAAGTCCTCTAATCTCATATGATAGATCCTTCTCCGTGCAAGTAATACTTACTAGAAATATCCAAGCATTTGATAGTACACTATCCCTCATCTGATCTCAATTGGGTCTCTGACAGAACTGACATGCAACAGTGATCCGTGAGTGAATTCTCAGTTATCTAAAATAATAGTTGTCACATGCATGTAAGCATTAACAAACTATATTTTATTATTTTAACAACTTGTTAAAATAATCT